>OMLC01081902.1:0-19126 GCA_900302585.1 Regalecus glesne
GTTGATGCTTGCATGAAGTAGAAAATAGGCTTGTACTGAACACAATTAAAAGTAATCATTTGAATTACTAGATTTTTTTATAGATACGTAAATTGAACTTGTCATATCACTGTCTAAAATTAACAATTAATACTGTATGATATTAATACTGTATACAACTTAATAGTTATATTATTTGAATTAGATTTCATATTTAACAGTAACAGGGGAATAACACAGGACTAGTAAAATGTGATGAATTGTCCCTCATGCAAACAGTTCAGAAAAGAATCTGGCCTTGGCCTTAACCAGCCCAGTCTGACATACATTTTAAATGGGGCTCAACTTCAATAAACTCTAAAAATGTCTAGTCCAACATCAACACATTGATCATTGGCAAACAAGTGTCAGAGTACTTACATTTCGAATTCAGAATTGGCAGTTTATTAAAATAAGGATGCGTCAATGCCATTCTGCCCCAGTTGTCATCAGGACATCCATTGTACATATGAAGCTGTCTTGTTAGTCGATTTTGAAGAGGGAAAAGAAAATAACAGGAAGCATGTGGTTTAGAGTTGCACAATTGTGCAAAGTCTGGCCGTATTGGCTATTTATCTACTCATTTATTTATTCATTTTGCACTATATCCTAAGATGAACCTGACATTTTGAAAGCTACGGTTTGGTTCCAGGAGGGAGCATAACTCGGTGAACAGAGCAGTCAGCTGGCAATTGGAAGATTGCAAGTTTGATCCCCTGCACAGAAGCATGTCAAAGTGTCCTTGAGCAAGTCACTGTTCCCCTAACTCCTTGTCCCTGTGATGGAATGGTGACCTGTCTAGGGTGTTTCCCCACATTTAGCTCAATGAGCAGTGAAATAGGCTCCAGTCAACCTGTTTGACTGGTGCCTTTGACTGGAGCCTGTTTCTTCAAAGGAAGTACCAGCTACTCAAAAAGGAACTGGGTGACAAATTTAAGTCAGTAAATGAATAAAAATGTGTGCAAAATGTACACATTTAGTGCTATTGAACTTCAAAATAAAAATCATTATAAATAGCCTTGTTCTTATTTTAAACTTATCCACTTTAATGACCACTTGAAGCTCTTTACAATAAATGCGTCACATCTACTGAGCTTCACAGCAGGATGCGAACCTGCAATGCCTGAGTCACAGACTTGTACTCTACCCACTGAGCCACTGCACCTCATCTCTTCATTCCTTTTTGTTTCATCTGCAGAAATACAGACTTCCTCATAACAAACAGTAGCCACCATGTGATGAGCGTGCTATCAGTGGTCCTGTATGAGGCAACAGTCTATTGCGCATTGGCTTAACACACACAGTTGCCTCCACTTCCGAACCAGATCAGCTCTCACATGCTGCATGCAATTGGACTTGCTGAACAGATGGTGGGAGCAAAGTTCTGAAGTTTCACTGCCATAGGTCTCGCATACCATGCTCAAAAACTTCCAACTCTGATCACTCTAAAATCTGGTGCCGTAGTGCACAGAGGTTTTGAAGAGACAAAGACTGTTGATTTATCATTTTGTTTCCATAGGGACATCTTTATACCCCCCCTTTTAAATTATGAATATCTTGTTTGAAGAAAAAGAACCTTTACTTTTTTCATTCTACATACATACAACAAAATGTGTCCTCTGCATTTAGCCCATCCTATTGTATAGGAGTTGTGAACAGCCGCAGTGCCCGCGGAGCAGTTGGGGGTTCAGTGTCTCGCTCAAGGACATTTCAACACGCATTCTGCAGTGGCCAGGGATCAAACCACTAAATCCTCCGATTACTAGATGACCACCCTACCCCCAGAGCTATGCAGCCCCTCATAGGCCATGTTCAAGGCATGTTTTTAGTCACATATTGTACAATAAAAGGATTATCCAAACCTTTAGCTTAGTTGTGGGATGGATGATGCAGATGTGTGTTTGGACTATTTGTTTGGTGGGAAGGAGGCTGTTGACAGCACAACACCATTTCAATTCCAGTGCATGTCTGGAGTCGGATGGCCCAGACCACTGGGGTTACCTATATCACCAGCACCATGGGCATTATCCAGTTAAGGAAAACACTTCAAAATTTCAGGGCTGTAAATTTTAACAAGCTAAAGATGTTTTAAGGGAGGATGTACACTGAATTATGGACATCTTAAAGATCATTGTGACAAATCCATATATGATAAAGTGCTTCAGGATCAGTTAACAGACTTCTTGAGTTTTTGACTTTTAACTATTGCATTTATTGATTTCTCTTTCAGACAGAGAGGTTTATGCTCACCGTGCACAGTGGCTCACACACCGATGCCCTGGGAACCCCTTGGCCGCCTCACAAGACCAGGTGGACATAAATACATTTATCATTTGTCAGACATCATAAGCGCGATTGATGAGGGATGAGAATGCTTTATTTTTTGTCAACTTCCCCGACTCAGATGACTCTCCCAAAGTGATATTTTGATATCATAAGAAACCAACAGCATTGTAGTGACTCAGCATTTGGCCCCGTCCACTCTGTTAGTTGTACTGATGTAACAGATGGCATGTTCACCTAACTAATGGTCATATTACTCACGACAGGGGATAATAACATTTAAATGTATTCCAACAACTAAAGGTCTGAACAATTTGTCTTTTCTGTATGCACGCAGAACTTCAGTCAGCTGTGTGAGTCAGCTCCAATCAGAGATGAGATGTATCAGTGCATCATGTTTTACACTTTGTGAGAGTTCACAGCTCAAATGTGATAGCCGTCCATTTTAGCTCCAGCCCTGGGATAGAATTTAACAGAAGTCAGGAGCTGTCCCGACAACAACAACAAAAAAAGACTTGGCGGATATCTTTATATCATTTTCACTGGTGCCGTCATTCAAATGTTGGTATGTTTCAAACTTTATACTACCCCCTATCTAAATTTACATATGCCATAATCTAGTTTCATTTTTTTATTACTTGTCCCGACCCTCCTAGCAGTCCATCACCTTCATCTGGGCTGGGGAGCAGCCAAAGTCTGCTATAAGATCATCTGCAGGCATCCTGACCCCAGCCAAGGACTAGCAGCTGTTGGGCGGACCTTGATCGGCAGCTGAAGTTCCCCAACCATATTGCAGACACCACCTTGCAGCCAGACATTGTCCTTGTGTCTGAGTTCCCCAAACAAGCAGTGCTGCTGAAGCTGACAGTCCCATGGGAAAGATCATTTGGAAGAGTCATTTGAAAGGAACCTTGTCAAATATGCAGGACTGGTCATCAACTACCAGCAGGTTGGATGGAGAGCAAGGTGCCTCTCAGTGGGGGTTTATCGGAAGAAAGTCTGTTCTTTAGTCAGAGCCTTGATTCTGGGTATCGAAGGAGAGAGGAAGAGGAGAGTCATCTGCAGGGTCACTGATGCAGCAGAGAGGGCCTCAAGATGATAGCTGTGCCTCAAAAGGGGAGAGCCATGGAGTCGTACGTGGCTAGCTAGCTGTACACAAGGTGGGGTCTGATCAGCCCCAGCTCGGTCACCTGGAGGAAGGTGTATGATGTTGACAAACTCAAAAGATCAGATGATCCCAGGAACATCACTGAGAATGGGTCCGAAAGCATCGTATACACGTACGTGTATACGGACATTTTTATTACTGCCAAGTGTTTACCACTATGTTGGGGATGGTTTACATGTTCGGAACAACCCAATAAGCCAATCAATCACCTCTCATCTTCTGGGCTTGCAGTTAATAATGCTGACATCAGCTTTTTATATCAACTGGGATAAAGTCCCATTTTTTGTAATGTAAGAAAATGAACGTGGTCTTGCCATGTCTGGAGTGCTGCCGTCTACAGTTTATGGATGAATCGGTTTTTATGCGGTTCATCGCAAGAACAGACGAGGAGAACGAATAGAAAGGGTGGCTATGTAGGGTGGCAGACTGAAAAACAAGCCATGTTCAACTCATGGTCGACTAACAGTCACACGCTTCATGACCGAGAATCGGAGTGACGCAGTAGAACCTGAGGCCAGGACATATCTCAATATGATGCTGCCAAACACACATACAGACACACAGACAGTGGGACACACACACACACAGCACAGTCCATTGTGTAATGGCCACATCTGATCTCATACATAATTAACGAAAGGTAGCTTGAGATGAGAGTGACTTTACGTCTGACAGTAATAGAACAGTATTGAGAATTGCACATATGTATGCACATTGCTTCTTGATGTCGTTCTCTTTCTATCTCTCACACACACACACATGCTTTATTTCCCTCTTTGTGTGCTGACCTGTGATGAAACCATTCCGATTTTCACTCTCTGCCTCCCATCCTATCGTTTCTCTTCCCTCCTCTGCTCCTCTGTCTCTCATCAAGTGGGTAAGGCGTAGTGTGTGGTAGGGGTGAGATAACTAAAGCTGAGGAGTTCACCATTATATAACCACTGTGGAGGCTGAGGAGGAGGAGGAGGAAGAGGAGGAGAGGCAACAGGGTTAGCACGTAGGAAAGGGAGGGCAGCAGAGGGCTATTTGCCTACATTGGTGCATTCATTCCTATGTTAATTTAAACTGCATAACTCATATTGTGTGCGCACATGCATGTACATCTGCACACTCACGCAAAAATATACTGCCCTCCTTTTTTGCATCTCTTTGTCACCGCATTGGCAGTAAGCTAACTCAGATATGGGTTCATAATTTCTTTCAACTTTCCTGCGTTTCAACATTTTTTATCCCACGCAGGGGACCACCCATTAAGATGTTCGAGTGAGAACACCTCTCTCTCTCTCTCTCTCTCTCTCTCTCTCTCTCTCTCTCCCTCTCTCTCCCTCTCCCTCACCCCCCCTCTCTATCTATCTCACACACTCTCTCCCTCCCTCTCTCTCTGTCTTTCTCTCTGATTGTGTCTATGCACCGCTTGTTGTTCAACCTCTGAGGCGGAGTGCTGGGTGAGTAGACGTCCACATACACACAAAAACACACACACACTCTGGCCTAATGTATCCCCCTCCCCCACAGCTGTCCTCCGGTGGCCTCCCACTAATGCCATATTAAACATTTAGCAAAGCATTTTGGATCTCTGTGACATCATCTTTTAGCGCCACCAAGTTCTAGCTCTGCTGCTATAAAACGTGTGGAAGCTCTGCACTAGAAATCTGACACACAAGTCACATTACCCCCCTCCATCCTGCTCTCTCTCTCTCTCTCTCTCTCTCACACACACACACACACACACACACACACACACACACTCACACACACACACAGGCCGACACACAAGCCAAATCAGTGGGTCAGAATGGCTTCTTGTTTGAAAGCAGACCTCCATTAATCAATATACACCCTTGGGTGTTGTGTGTGTGTGTGTGTGTGTGTGTGTGTGTGAGAGAGAGAGAGAGAGAGAGAGAGAGAGAGAGAGTATTTGGGTCTGCCTGCCTATTGCGGCGGGGTGGGAATGGGACAGAAGGCATAGTATTTAATGATACTATGATGTCTTTACTTCTCTGCATTATTCTAGTGGTATTAGGAAAATGGCAAATGGATGGTCGACCTAAAGCTATCGTTAAACGAGGACAACTATATTCCACTCCAATCGCTACTGCGAAGCTATACCATGCCATCCGTGTAGCCTAAAGGCCTAAAGAAAGATTATTTCCCCATAAAATGAGAATTTAGCACTAACCTATCCAATTCCTCAGTGGATTCATTGAACTGTACGCTCTTGTCTCACGCTGCGTGATATTTGTTCTCGCGAGAATTGCCCAACACCTCTCACACTCCTCCGCCTCTCTCCGACCCCTCCCTTCCCGTCTCCTCTCTCCTCTGCCTGTCAGAGAGGTATACTCCAGTCAGTGTCGGAGGCTACCCTCCCCCGGACCCCGTACGAGAGCCAGCAGCTGTCGTACTCCCGAGGCTCTGAGCTCCCCCTTTCCAACGGTTTCACCATGGCCACTACCATCGTGACTTCAACCAGGTTTACCGACGAGTATCAACTATACGAGGAGCTCGGAAAGTAAGAGGCTGCTTGTCTGTCTGTCGCGATGCACAGTGTTGTCTTGTCGGGGTTTTTTTTCCTCGTCCAACCACCACCACCACCACCCCACCCCCGCAACCTCGCCTCACATTTGATTTAGTTAGCCTGCTAGCTGGTGTTAGCCGGTCAAATTACTAGCTAGCTGGAGGTGATGCTGGTTTTATTTTATTGCGTCTTATGACGTTAACTCCGGCTGGTTTTGTTAATCAGACTCCTGTTTGTATACCCTGCGGCCAGACGGGTTATCGGTTATGTCTATAACCACTTGCGTGGTAACGTTAACATTGGGATATGGGCGCACTAAGCTAACTGTTAGCTGCGACGTTTATACATTGACGAAGTAGGGAAGTTAGCCCACTAGCATTCTCTTTTGGCAGTGGTGAAAAATATTGTCCACAATTTGCGTTCATAGCCACAGCCTGTGATATTTGCTAAATCGTCTCGACGACCCCGTTTCCTCGGTCTGCTGAACACGTCGTGGGATTCGCATACGCTGGGAGCGCCGGAGCGAAAGCTCTCTGACATTTGTTGGCACGCCGGCCCCATGTATGACAGCTCCCCGGTTGACTGCAGGGCTCTGTTCGGCGCTAGGCCGACCATTTCTCCCCGAGCAGTGGCGGGTGGTTTGTTTGAACGTGTTGAGTAACATCCGCAATCTATAGCTTTTTATGTCTTCCTTTTATTTATCTGTTATTCATTGTGCGCATCATCTACTTAGTACGCGTCCAGCGCATCAGCTGGCCCTCGTAGTCCTACTTGGGCTTTTAATGTAGTAAAAATGTTCTATGACTAATGGGAGTGCTTTATCATGGCGCTTTTGGTGTTTAACGTGTATGGGGTAGTGACGTGGTATCCGAATTTTGATGACGCAAGAAAACGGGGGCATTGGCTTGTCGTCATCATCTGTTGTATTTGGTCGATGTTTTTCACCCACTCATCATCCCCCCCATCGCGCCTTTTTGACCGAAACAGCAGCAGCAGAGCAACTTTGGCCCAATAAACCCCCTCAAGCCCGAATTCCCTGTTGGTATTTGCCTCACTTCCAATCTCTTTCTAATAATTGATCGTCATCGATGCCACTGATTGCTCAGTAAATGGTCATACTTGAGTTTCATGGTCCAAACGAGGTTCAGTGCTGAAACAGTGCAAGGCTGTTCTCTACACAGGCTTGATTGCCACCAGGGAACACACCTGCATACTATTCTTAATACATTTCACTCTCAGTGACTAAATTTCTCCGCATACTTCTGTCTGCTGTCAATTTCTATCAAGTAATTGAAACTGAGTGCAGAGTTTTATTGAGCAGCATGTAGACTTGAACCAGGGATGTTTTGAGTTGTGTTAGACTAGAAAAGCGCTGTAAAAGAAGTCCATTTACTATTTTACCATTGCATATAGCATCTGCAAATTCTTGGCATTCTGTGGAGCCTGCAGCTTAATTTATAATTACTTAGGGTGTTGTTCTTAGTTCCAAGGGATGCATTGCCGAAATACGATCATTGCATATAAGAAAGTGGGAATATGATAGCTCAGTGATGGAGCACGCACTTCCGGAACTGATGAGTCAGAGGATGTGGGTTTGAACCCACCACTGGGCATCAGGAAGCGTATCCGGCCTTTATCTCTCAAGGTCCATTTAACTTAGAGTCCACTGTTACAACATGGGGTGTAATCATGACACGTAAAACAGACGTAACAACGTAAACCAATCCTAACATCTAGGTCAATATCAAACTTTTTTTAACATTAGGTCATTTCAAACAGTACACATTGCTAAGTATGCAATGCCAGACTGATAACAGCTGTAAACAATGAGTAATTTAAACATTTAAATGTATTAAATGTTTCCACTGGTGTGAAAGATGCACATAGAGCTCTCTGCACATTTTATTGCAAGCTAATTTTCATCAGGATAATAAATGACATTGCATTTGGTATTCAAGGATCAGCAGAAGCACTTGGCCACGTCTTTTCTAATCTAAAAACTGACCTGTCATCAGCATTTGCACTATGTGCTTGATATTGCTGTGAGGGCATCTAAATGTATTTCATTCTAAGCCCATATGTACTGACTGTGCAGTAGTGATGATGCATATACTGTCGTCATTCTGGTGCATACTTATGAGACAGTGAGAGAGTAAAAGAGAAAGCTCATAAAAAGTATTTAATATGCAACACCAGTAACACATGTTGACACCAGTAAAACATTTCATGGTGTGTATATATGTGTGTTTACATGTGTTTGTATGTGTTTGAGAGTATATGGACATAAGAAAAGGAAAATGGGACTGATTTTTGGTTGTTCTTTCTCCTCAGGGGAGCTTTTTCAGTGGTGCGTAGGTGTGTGAAGAAGTCATCGGGGCAAGAATATGCTGCAAAAATCATTAACACTAAGAAGCTTTCTGCCAGAGGTAATACACGAACACACATGTATACGGACACGGGTACATAAAATTTAGATATTTGTGTAGCATTGAGGAGTTTGCACTTGAGGTTTCTGGTGGCTCCCGTTATAAAAAACTTTTATTCTAGCCTCATGTTGGATGGGATATTCTTTACATCAATGGCATGCCAGTTTAGTGACCCTCCCATAAACTCTTCATTGAATAAGCCTTTACTCTTCCCATGTAATATCATTACTCTACCGCTGCCTTTCCCATGCAATGAATTGAAACAAATTTGCAAGGGCCAATTTTCATAGCAACAGAACACATGGTGGATTTAAATCAAATCTTTCCAGCCATAAGCTTGGCAAGAACTGAAGCAACATTTGGAGAGTATGAGGCAGAAAAGGAGGAACCATGTAGGCTGTCTGGAGAATTTCTTCAGCATATAAGGGATAATTCCTCCATTTTTCATTACTTTCGTTGTTGGGTTGTGTGGTGTGTTGACAATGTATGCAAGCCCTGGATACTGTGAGTGACATGGCATGTTGACGCGGGCTCCTGTCATATCATCGGATAGTTCTGCAGGGTCACTGTGTCAGCACCTCAAATCAACATTGTCCTCAATTGTTTTCTCTGCTCCTAGCTGAACAAGCTGTTCTGCAGTATTTCCTCTACTCCATCCACACTTACCCTCCTTTGTTATGTCTCTCTGCACGCACCCTCTCTGTCTTGCCCTACTCTCTCACTGTCTTCTTTCTGTCTTTCTGTGATTGGTTTGTATTGAGGGTAATCCACTTATGCCAAATGTATCTCATCAGGCACTAAGACCACAAGCATTCCATTGGCACCTCCCTCTTTGCGCTCTTGTTCATGCCTGTTGCATTTATGCGTTTGTGAAAGAGAGAGGGAGAACACACTTTCAGGACCCAGTGTTGGAAAGTAACCCTCATGCAGCAAGTCTATACTGTGAGGTGTCAGTATGTGTGTTGTAATGCTGTTATTGTAATAGCCCCACTGTCAAGTGTCCACATAGGGCAGGTCCTGGTATTAATATCCCAGCAACGAAAAATAAGGACTCAGCAGAATCTCTTGGCTCTTCACAGGGGCAGGGGCAACAATGTAGGTGTGTGTGTGGTTGAGAGTGTGAGAGTGTGTGTGTCTGTGCATGTGTTGGAGAAAAACCGGCCAGGAGAGGAGGAGATTGACAGTGTTGCCTTGCAGTGTGCTCAGTAGCACTCAAAGAGAACAAGCAGAGGGATTTGAGCTTGGTATCATGGAAGAGCTGTGGGAGGCTGTTCATTGTACACCACAAGCACACAAATAAATTCAACAAAGACACATCCGCACGCACAGTTATTAAGATGGCCAGTGCCAATAAGCTATTCCAAGATTTGGCTGGGTTATGTATTTTTTTAAATTAAAAAACTTCTTTATTTGTTAGCCTGACAGGACTAGCATGACCTCACACATAGCCTGCTAGATAAGTCTTTCAAAGCTCGAGTAAACACTGCAGTAATCTGAAGAGAAGGAAGGGAGGAAAGAGAGGGTGAGACAGAATGGAGGTGGTTAGCTAGGAGGTAGCCCTGCCCCGAATCATCTGAAGCTAGGTTCATTTAAATGCATGGACTTGTTCGCTTTGCGCGCGCGTGTGCGTGCGCGTGTGTTCGTGCGCGCATATGTGTGTGTATACAGATGTGTATCCGTGGTTTCTTTGAAAAGTCTAGTTGACAATAAGGGTTCAATATATTTTATAGTCTGTTTGGTTGAACATGTCAAGTTGATTGAAACAAATCAAATTTGATGATCAGCTATGTGTGTGTGTGTGTGTGTGTGTGTGTGGCGCGTGCTGGGGCCATTCTACCTTCATATGCTGATGTAAGATAGCTGTAGGCCCACCCAATGGTAAAGCAGATGGCCAATTAGAGAACAGCAGGAAGTGCCAGTAATTACCCGCTAGCCCTCCTCCCCATTCCCTACTACAACACACTCAAACGCACGTGCACGCACGCACCAACACTAACAAATAAGGAGATTGAATGAATTAGTGAGTGCTGCAGTGACACTGCACCATGGTAGACAGCAACACACACACACGCAAACGCACACTGGGGAGCTGTGATCCTCTTCTAGCAAATGGACGCTCTATGTAATCCTCCCTCCCTCTCTCTGTTTCTCTCTTTCCTGCGTCACTAGTGTAATTAGAAGGAGGTTGATGTCTCACCCCCCCTCTTTTCCCTATCTTTCTCTTTTTTGCTTTCTACCAGATGAGGTAAATGTATACCTAGAAGGGTGACTGATAAGTGGGGTGAAGAGGTGGAGAAAGGAATTTCACCTCGCCTGTATGTCTTCAGCATTGAATTTTGGTATATATTAGACCAAACACAACAAAGAGACATTAAGGAGCAAATATAACAAATATACTTTAAGAGTATGTAGAGAGACAGGGCGGGAAGATGTACTAAGTGTGCTCTATTGAAGGTTATTTTTTTATTTATTTGTTTAAATAATACATTTTCATTTAATATAAATCCAATGGTAAATATTTTGTCTTTTGAAATACAGTAGATGGTAAATTAAGTTCTTTTTATACAAGCACTTTTCAAGTCTAGCAATTACTCAAAGCAACTTGCATTGTATGGCTCATATTTACTGAGCATGGGGGATTATGGCGGAATGGCCTTTCCTGACACCGCACAGTGGGATCGAGCCTGCTACGCCCTACTTGGAGGTGTACACTCTACCACTGAACCACTGTAGGCCCAGATAAAGCTGAGAGGTTAACTTTAGAGAAAATACAAGACATAAAGCCATAGAAACATTACATCTAATGGTAACAGAGGCACATATATGTGGGTCCAGATACTATCTTAGTCACAATTAGACAACAGCATTTTCATTAGTTAGATCTGTAAATTCCATACTGGGTTTTTTGTGATTTGATTGAATTAGACTGGTTTGGATTGTTGAACTGTATTTAAAATCAACCTGAAAGACTGCTTCTTCACAGGGGACATCATTTTGTGTTTTGATTGACGCTGACTTTTGATATGGTTTACTTGCCCTGGAGCTAGCCATATTTCCCTGAGCAGAAACACAAATATGATGGACATGCACGCACATAAGCCTACTTGCATTCATCCCAATTTATGCAGTTTTTTCACCAAGGTTAACCTGAAGTAACCTCTGTCCTTAGCAACATTGGTGTCAATACAGGCCATCCTAGACTGCCATCATTTTTATAACCCCAGCATATGACATACAGACACAGGAATGTGAGCATACAAACTCATACTCAAGGATATTCATACCCTCTCTACTTCTGATATTTTGGTAGGGTACCCTAAAGGTACCTTAGTGTTATCTCACTACAAAACCATCTTCCGAATTTGTGATAAAATATTTGATGCACCAGTACCCTCAAATAGAGCTAAATGGTAAACGGACTCATTCTTATGTGGCACTTTTCTAGTCTAGCGACCACTCAAAGCACTTTACAACAAATGGCTTACATTTACTGAGCTACATGGTAAGATACTTTAAATAATGATAACTTAATTTCTTCTTTGGTTGCGAGGATGGTGTGTGTGTGTGTGCGGGGGGATGTCATTATGCATAGGTTTTTGCCTATATTGTATCTGTTCCCTACCAGGCAAAATTGCAAACACTGCAATGTTCTATAGTTGGGCTGCTCACTAACTCCACTGCACTCACACACACATGCACACACACACAGAACAGTGAACACTAAACATAACTCAATTACACCCACATTTTTATGACCCCCCCACTAAAATACCACTAAAGGCTTGGACATACTTTCCGCATTCAGCGTCTGCAGACAGCTGCAGACTTGCACCGGTCGCACGGACATGCACGTGGTTCCATTCATACTACAATCTAGGGTCTGCGTCAGTCTATCGCTCCACACATGCGCATTTCCTGATCCACTCTCCATTGCAGTTGCTGGTGGTAGTCCACCATAATATAGTTTGCCTAACAGGCATTTCTACCTTTGATAGCTGGATTTTTATCTTTCCCAAGCGTTTGCAAATTCTCACCGGGAGTTCATCAAAATTTGGCTCTGTATTCTCTAAAAAATAAATAAATGTAAATGTGGGTATCGGCGGATCTCCTTGTCCAACTTCTCTTGAAAATAAGCACAAGTTCTGTTATCTAGAACATTCATACTATGCATACAGTGCTGACGGTCACATTTTGGGTTGTGAGCAGACATCCACGTAAGGGTTCCATGTGGACACGGGTTGATGAAATTTATTTCATTTGATATAGAAAGTCTGATTTAACCTTTAGGGCCATTGGTGCTCTACTGAGATGCACCTTTCAGAGGGCAGTGTAATATCTTAATCATGTGTAGTGCATGTATCAATAATGAACTAGCACCAACTGAATCTTCAGCATCCTGAATCATCAATTTTCCGTCATGTATAGAAACAGGCTTTTACTTTATAAAATGTGGAAAATAGGCAATGAAAAGGGAAATTTAATCGCCCCGTTTGCTCAGTCATACTGCAGGTCATCTCATGAGAGTGTACTTGGTATGAGAATGCTGAACATAATATGATGAATTTCTTTTCTGTTGCACTGGATATAAGAACTTGTTCTCTTTTAGCCATTTGCATCCACATATAGGTTTCCCCACCATGTTAGCAATCATATCTTGGTACAAAGTGATTCTGGGGGAAATAAAGAATTGACAAATGCATAACTGATTTTCAGCGGGAACTGCAGCAGCAATTCAAAGAAAAACCCATAAATTCCAGTCCTAACAAGCTAATGACTGCAAGACCTTATTGTAACTTGCTCTAATAGTGACATCCTCTCTCCCTAGATCACCAGAAACTGGAGAGAGAGGCTCGAATCTGCCGCCTCCTTAAGCACCCCAACATTGGTGAGTTTGTGTACATTATGATCTATATGTCTAATTATGATCCCGGCCCTCCGTATGAAATAGGGCATTTATAGTAATGTAGAGTTGCTGCTGGTATTTTTTTCAGATACTAAGTTGATCTTGGAATAACATTAGCGTATTTACATCAGAGAATTTCTTAGATAGTTTTTACCACTGCTATATGTCAGAGAGGAAAGCAGAGCTTCTGATTTTAACACCAGGAAAGGTGTTTGATCTTTCTATCTTGAATTTAAATTCATGTATAATTTAATCATTCTTAGTCAGATGTGCACACACTATTGGTTTTAGTCTTCTTTGTTCAGTTAGTGTTTGATCAAGGTGGTATAGTACTGTATCAACAGCACTTAGTTTAGTACTTTGTGTTTAATACTTACTGTGAATATTCCTTATTTTGCATTCCCTGTTTCTTATAACTAAATAGGAGATGGCCAATCGTGAATTGATTCATGGGATAAGTGGGAAAGAGGGTTTGGGGTTAGACAATGACACCTTCCCGTGACTCTGATCCTCAATATTTATTTTCCTCTATGTCCTACTTTTCTATTTGCCTTCCTTATCAAGATCTTGTCCTCTCCTTCTAGACCTATTTTCTATCCCTCTCTCTGTCTGTTCTCTCTCCCTCTCCCTGTCATGTCTTGGCACAACACTGTTTCAATCTTTGGACAAAAGAGGGCATAAGAAAAAGACAGATGGGGGAAGAGGTAGAGGAGGAGGAGACAGATGGAGGGAGGGCAAGAAGAGATAGGAGGAAGAGAAGAAATGAGTGTTGGCTCTCATTTCTTGCCGCAGGGCCATCCCACTTCATCTTATTATACAACTGATATTCATTTTACATAACTCTGGTATAGTTCCCCTGACACCAACCTTAGCTGAATCTGACGCTTACCCTGAGCCTAGCACCTTGGCCCTGCAGCCTGGGGTCTTACTTTGTCAAACTTGCTTCTTTGTGATTATATGGTTGACATCGACATTTTCCAGCTCTGCATTTGTATATTTGTGTATATTTTCATTCCTATGTCATGTATGCATGCATGCGTGTGTGTGCATTTGTGTGTGTGTGCATTTGCAAAAGTTGTGTGTGTGTGTGTGTGTCTGTGCGTGTTTTTGGTTCTCTTTCATACCATTCATTTTGTGATTCACATTTGGGAACGCCCCTTGCTTGCCCTCAACAGAAGCTTTTATTGCATTATGCCAACTAATTGGTTGGCCTTTATGGTGCGTATGTCATTGGACGACCCCCCCATGTAAAGGTGTGCTATACCATCACTCACTTTTCCAAAACCTATTCTCGCTTTACAGAAGATAATGCCTGCAACAAAATAGCCACTACAGAGTCCAGCTAAATTATTCACAGATATGAGCATCCAACTCAGTAGCTGAATGCTTGGCTCTGGGTCATTGTTAAATTTGCAAGGCAACTCAGTCTTTAGTGTGACCAAGCAGCAACCCAGATATGGCACCAAGGCAGAAGCAATTATAGCTGTCTGCGTCCAGCTAGTGATTAGAGTAACAATACATCTTGCTATGCAAACCAAGTGTATCAATAGTCTTCACCTGCTAGGTAGCCATACCTAACACAGGAGCCCCACAGAGTAGCAATTCTTAAAAGGGTTAATGCTGTCACCAGATACACTCAATAGCATCAGTGTTTCCCTGTGGAGGCATTGGACAACACCAATATTTTTCCCAAAACTTGGTAGCTGAGCAGTAGTAATGCTATACTTTTTATCAGTCCCCACTTCCAGCTCCACAATTAGTGGGCATGTATAGAGCCTATTAGCCAGCACACCTGCAGTTAGCTTACCATGGCTGTATCACAAGTGCCGACAGGCCCTACTACAGAGGATAAGCTGCTGGCATAAGCCTGTCCAACCGTAATGAAATATCATAATGGGACTCTCAGCTGGTGTGGGCATCCTGTCTGGGACTACAGCCCTCTTTGGTAGTTTTAACCTCACTGGGAGAGTATATCCACTCTGCCCAGTGAGGTTAAAACTACCCGAGAGCTAGCTTGAAGCTGCTTTGTTGTCAGCTAGTTTGTTAGACTAACCTGTTGGGGGGAGGAACGACTGCAGTGGCCCAAGTACAGTGTGAGCATGCTGCTATCCTGGAGCAATTCACCACTGATGAGCCAGAGGCAGTGGGTTTGAGTCCACTGTGTGGCGTCAGGAAGGACATCCGGCCTTAATCCCCCCCTAAGCTCCATCTAAACCCTTGTCCACCCCTACCTACATCATGGGGACTAATCATGATTTGTAAAACGAGCCCCTCGCTCTCAAATCCCTTTCTTCCCCTTCCACAAGAGCTGATGGAGGGAGGACGGCCACGCGGCGGATGTACCAAAACTGACTGAAAAGTATGAGGAAATGGGCAGCAAATCAAGAGGGGGGTTTGGAGCTGCTCATCTGCGATGACGTCCTCCCTAATATCTGGTCATGCTGCAAAGGCCTCAGTGAACAATGGCAGAGAAGTCCCATCCATGACTAAATGGGATATGGACACACAGAATGTCTGTAAACGTGTAGACGCGAAGCTCCATATCCTATGGCCCATCATACAGGCAGAGACATCCAGATCTCATTACAATGGTAAAAAGCTCCCTAAGGTGAAAAGGATGGGATAGCTATGGCTAATTCCCAGATGAGCTAGCCATTATATGGTGGGTCAAGCCATACGCCATTCCTGGTAGCTAGCTTCATGCTTAACTGTGAGGAGAAGGATGTGCAAGGGATGTGCCATATGTCACTGATGGAACTGATTGTGGCCTCTCATCTCCACCCTGGTACCCCTGTGTTAACATCAGGGTCCTCCCCACCCTCAAACTGACCACTTTTAGTCCAATATGATGCACAAGAGCTATAAAGCAGCAGGACTCTGTGTCTGGGCTCTGAATGCATCTTCAGTTCTGATGGCCTACCAGGTAGGGCTGGAGGAAGAGATGAGAGCAAGCCAGACATAAAATTGTGGGAAGAGGTCTGTGTCATTACTGACCACTGCCTGCACCTCCATAAATTGGTGTTCCAGGCCGTAGGCAGAGCAGTAGGCTTGATGTTCCTCCAAGAAAGAGTCAGGTGGTTAAATCTCACCAATATAGCCACTAGGTACAAAGAAGATCTCCTGAATACACCTTTTGTCCGGTAAAGTCTCTTTGACCCGGCTATAGATACTATGCAAAAAAGGTGGAAGGACAAGAAAAGGGAAAATTAAGCCTTAAACCTCTTTCTACCTAGAAAGACTCACCTGAGTGCCACAGACCCCCTCTGGCATATATTTGCACAAGCAGTGGCACATACCACACCTAGCTATGGGTTTCCCAAGCTCACCAGAGTAGTCTGCTCCTCAGGCTGCTCCTAGGGCTTTATATGCCAAAACCCTTTGGGGAAAAGCTCTGGTGGCATAAGGCTTCTTTGGAGTGATGGGAGAGCGAGGAGTGGTGGTAGAGAACATTAATCTTTTGGAACCTCTAGATCAGGGGTTTCAAGACTTCCAGTCCATGGGCTGCACCTGGGCCATGAGGCAGTTTTGTATGGCCCATGCTATGTTTCGGATTTATCAATCCATCCTGATCACATATCCATTTTGGAGAACACTTTTGTGTTTTTGTTTATTTTTGATAGCTGAAATTTGGGATATAATATTCCTCTATGATTAAGAAAAAATCCAGAAACCTGTTATAAAATCAGTTTATTGTGGGTTTTTTTTGCAGTAAACGTGCAAACTGTTATATAAAAAACGCCAAAGATACAAAGTTACCGGAAAGAAAAGTGTAATTCATAAAATAAAAACGGTCCAGTTTTTCTGCTGCTGCCTCTTATACAGTACTTTGTACACGTCAAACATTGCCTGTGCCCTGTGCTCCTCTGGCAGCCTCTGCAGCATGCCTGCAGCAGTTTGCCCAAATGTGGGGAGCTCATCGCTGTGCTGCAACATTTTCTGTTGCAGTTCCAACCTGTGATCCTCTGACTTGGCAACCTTTTTGAAACCAGTCCTCCTGTTCTTTAATATTCCTCCTCGGTGCCATCCTTGGGCTGGGGGACAGAGGAGATGGCTGAGCAGTCTGATGATGGTTGACCTCACTTCTTGATTTGATTCTACTTGATGATAATGAATCTGAACGTTAAGGTGGGCATAAAGATGGAATGCCTGTGGTTGTTCGTTTTCTTCAGTAACAGATGAAGTGGTGTACAAAGTTGATGCTGAATCACTCCCGTCCTCTCATTAAGAAAGGAATTGCAAATAGTTTATATCAGTCTTTGCAATTATACAAACAAGTAATATTGAACAATACTATTATTACATTGTTTATATAGTGCATTCCAGAGTACTCGGAGATACTGTTACATAAGTTAAATTGAACATAAAACCAAAAGCATAAAACGCACATTAAATACAATTTAAAAGCAATTCTGAGCAGGCGAGTTTTCATTACAAGTTGATCCTGGACAGATCAGTGCAGTCTCTGACGTGTTCGTATTTGCACAAAAGCGAGTCAGTAAATGGAGAGTGGAACACTCCACTACACACTGTTCACATAAATTGCCTGAAACTAATAGCTGTGGGTCTGGTTTTGGAACACTTCCTTTTCTGGAGGGCCACCACATATTAGTCTGGTCAGATAACACCACAGTGGTAGCTCATATCAACAAGCAAAGCAGAAAGAGGTCCACCAAGCTAATCACTCTGGCAGACAGACTGATTGCATGAGGTTATGCCCATTTTCAGTCACTGAGAGCAACTCGTGTAGCAGGGGTTATGGATCTTTTCAAGGGGGAGGGGCTGCTCTCAAGAGGCAACCCGTCTTGTGCAGAGTGGAAGTTGCACCCAGCGGCAATGAAGATGATTTGCAAGAGTATGGATGGGTAGAGATAGATCTCTTTGCATCCCAAGACGACATTCAATGTTCGCTGTTTTTTTTCTCTACATGATCAGGTGGCTCCTCTGGATGTGAATGTCTTGATACATGCTCAATAATCCAAGTAAGGAAATCACAAAAAAAAAGTTGAAAAATTGTATCTCCAGAAGAAGTGATTCAACTTTTTTGTGATCTGGAAATAGATGTGTTGTCACACAAGTGGCCATGTTATTTACTTTATACTCTTCCTCTAATTGGTCTAATATTTCTGACTGATGAGAGTCCATGAGGGGAGGGCCTATCTCTACTTTTGATAGCCTCATAATTGGAAAGGAAGCCTTGGTTTCTGGACATAATTAATCTTCTTTGTGGTCAACTAGCCTTGCCACCCTTCCATAGAGGTTATTTCAGGCGCAGGAAAAATATTCTACCCTTACCCAGAGGGAATGGCTCTTTGGGTTTGTCCCCTGAACTGTCTAACCTGATGGCAGTGGGATACCCTCAGAATGTTATTGGTGCTATCGAAAGTGCCAGAGTCCTGTCTGATAGGTCACTCTATGATTGCAAGTGATGGGTGTTTGAAGAGTGGTGCAGGCGAGATAAAGCCATTCCCTTTCAGTGTTCTGTTTTGACAATTCTGTCATTCTTGCAGAGCTCATTGAAGTCTATTTAGGAGCCACTTTGGCTTGCCGTTTGGGTTTTGATGGTCACACAGTGAGACAGCACCCACTGGTGTGTCAGCCCATGAAGGGTGCACATAGAAAACGACCTGCTGCGAGATCAAGTCCACCATTGTGCAATCTACCTACTGTCCTGGAGGTTATCTCATTAATATTTTTCTGAACCACTAGAACTGAATATGCATATTGTGTGTGTGTGTGTGTGTGTGTGTGTGTGTGTTTGTTTGTGTGTGTGTGTGTGTGTAATGTGTGTGTGTACAGACACACACACATGTCTG
>OMLC01081904.1:0-10099 GCA_900302585.1 Regalecus glesne
GTAGGCAGTATGCCCATAAGAAGAACACCAGCTTCCATAAAACCATAAAGATACACACATATACACACGTAAATGGAGAACCTCTGTAGAGCTAAAGACAGTAGCAGCACTGAGGTCAACTCTATTTATGGAGCATCGAGCCAGACTCCTGGAGCCAGGAGGAGGGAAAGAGAGTCATACACAGCAGATAGGAAAGAAGGGACGAGGATGAGAGACAGAGAAGAGTGGAATGTGTGTGAGCTTTTCCACCCATACAACCAGACATGAGGAATCTCCCACTTTGTTTTCTCTGTCTCTTGACCCCGCATAGCTTTTGTTATATCAAGCAGATGCGTGCAAGCTGATTAATACTAACGCATGGTTAATTTTGTGTGTTTGCATTCGTGTGTGTATGTTTGTGTGTAGTTTGAGTTCGGAATGACAGACATATCTTCATATTACTTCTCAGGGAGAGGAATCCATTAGTACTACTCTCATTTATTCTTACTGCATTGAGCTGCTCATGCTCTCCAACGTCAACAGATCCCCAATGTCAACACAATACAATACAATACAATACAATACAGTCATTTAGCAGACGCTTTTATCCAAAGCGACGTACAAAAATTTGCTGCTGGAAGGAAAGAAGAAAGTAAGCCTGTCCTTTAGACCTTAATCTTGTTTTGCGTGTGGTATTTCATTTCAATTTCATTCTTTCCTTACTTTGCATGAGTATTTTCAGTTTTGTGGGCAGCATGGCTCACCAAGCTGAGTGGGTTGTTTAGTTATTGGAAGGTCACTGGCAAGGCAGTAGGGAAAATAACTGGAGTTGGTCCCCAGGTGCTGCAGCTCCTCGCTGCCCCTATACAATAGGATGGGTTGAATAGAGAGAACAGATTTGGTTGTAGGAAAAGAGAGAGCTCCATTTCACATGTCCACAATCAGTCCCCATGTTGTACGGGTGGACACAAACTTAGATGGTGCTTGGGGGATTAAGGCTATATGCCCTTCCTGAAACCCCCCCTGCTCTCCTTTTAAATGCATATCAGTTTCTAAAACACAAATCTAAAAGTAGGAAGATATTTGTGGAAACTTGTTTTGTACAACTGTCCACTGTGCGCGATGGTTATTAGAATCCTAAACATATTCTGTGGCCCAGCATGGAGCTGGAGAAAGTTGGTGGGAGATCTGACTTCTAAGCTGCTGTCCTAGTCCTGTTGCCAGTGCAACTCCGATGCACATACATAAGAGAACGCTAAATGTATTTTATTTTATACCTCATATTTCTTATATTATATATTTCTATAGACTCTGGCATTTTTATTGCTGATATTTCAAATTTCTTTGTATTTTCATTCTCTGTATGCACTGCATGAGGCTGACACAATAGTAATGTTGTTGTGCTAGAACAATGACAATAAAGCTCTTGAATTTTGAATACTGTCAAGTCAACAGGTGACTTTGCCACCAGGACATTTTAAAAAAACCCTTAATTGACTTTCTGTTATTTTAGAAAAACGACCACAAGAGAGACAGAGATAAGACTTTTTTGTCACAAGTAATCCCCACGTTGTGGGGATGGACACAGACTTTTAGATGAAGTTTAGGGGATTAAGGCCAGATACCCTTCCTGACACCCCCCGCAGAGTTTCAACCCGTAGCGTCTGGCTCATCAATCCATGGTAGAGCGCTTGCTCTACCACTGAGCTACCGTGGTCCCGTAGAGGAGCTACTGACATTTTATCTAATCTCTCGAGTAATAATCAAGTCTAGATATTGACTCGAGGCTTTATGTTGGTAGGAGATGGATATCTGCAAAAGGAAGAGGTGTGACTCAGCATCCCTTGGAAGATGATTGTAAATATTTGCAAGCTTTTGAAAGGCTTTTGCATATCTATTTCTCTTCCCATGCAGGGCAGTTGGCGTTGTCAGATTTTCAAAGTACAAAAACTATACAAAAAACAAACCAACTTGTCCTCACACTGAGTGACCCCATCAGCATTTTCAAGGCTAAACCCTCACGGAAAGTGTATTTTTTCTTATAAGTATAAAATTCATTCAGCTTCGGTTTCCACAGACACAACTAGTCTGTGCATGTGACTGGTACCAGCCCTCCTTATTTTGTGAAGCCCTCAAGAGTTATTCGTTTTTATGATGCCCACTGAACATTTTTTTCCAGCAGTGAGATTGATGCAGTAACCATTCTAACTCCCACCAGCCCAGGGTATGGCTTTATGGCAGTCATAATGGACAGAATAATGCTAATATATAGGCAATGTACATTTCAGGTACCTCCATCCTTTCTCTTCTACTGACAGTCATTATTGATAAAATGACCCTCCAGCTTCCCCGCCCATAACCCTCACAAGCTCTCTAGTTCCACGGCAGGTTCTCTGATGATTACCACACATGACAACGAATTATGCATGAGCATAGAGTCACTGTGCCGGGCCACCAGAAATCCTTGTTTTCTTCTCTGTGAAGCATCGCAGATGGCAGTGGGTATGGATGTGAGGACATGGTGTTACACTGAAAGGCTTGTCATGAGAGTGCTTTTAATTTTGTATTTTTACGAACAGTCAATGGCCTACATGAGCTGTGATAGTCCCATCGTGCTTTTCCGTCCCCTGCAGTCACACAATCTTCTCTCTTTGACTGTGTGAGTTAATTGGCATCAGCGTGGCATGTGCTTTTCAACGGAGCTCTGCAATGGCTCAAATGTAGATAAAGGGGTGTGCATCTCTAATAACAGGCTTTATTTGTCTCTGTTGTTTGGATGATGGTGTTGTGGTTTTCACTGGTTCACGTAGCAACGCTGTAAAAATCCCCCCAGAAAATAAACTTTTGAGAGAGACATAAGGTGCGCGCAGATGGCATATCAAAGATGGATATTAATCCACTGCGGGTCTCTGATTAAAGTCCCAAAGAACATCAATTAGCCTCAAAAAGGAGGAAAAAAATGGAGAAAAAGGACCAAGTTGTGTTTGGGCTGGAAATGTATCAGATGGCTTTTCCCAGTTCAGCTAGGAGGCCACATGCTCCACCTCAAAGCACGACACAAACAACCTTGGTTGTCTGTAAACACTCATATGCACAAAAGTCTCTCCCCCTTTGCCATCAGGGTAGAGATATTGGGCCGTCAGAGTCTGAACTAGCAGACTGGAGAACAGCTTCTCCCCCAGAGCGGCAGCCTCCATCACTGAGAACTGAACCGAGGTCTATGTCATGCATAAGTGCATTTTATTATTTTGCATTTTTCATTTTAGAAGTGCCTCAACCAAGTGTCTTATTGGATGTAGATAGAGGACACTGCCTCATTATTTTCATCCTGTTTATTTACCTCATCTTTCTATTGCTGCTAGTTTCTGAGTTCCATCCATCCATTCATTATAAACCGCTTATCCAAAGTCGGGTCACGGGGGAACTGGAGCCAATCTCAGTCCCCATTGGCTGAAAGGCAGAGAAACACCCTGGACAGGTTGCCAGTCCATCACAGAGCAGAGAAGTTAGGGGACAGTGTCCAGCTCAAGGATTCTTTGACATGCTTCTCTGCAGGTGCCGGGATCAAACCTGCGATCTTCCGATCGCCGGACGACCACTGTGCCCATGCCACTCTAGTTCTGAGTTACTGAACATAATTTTGTTGCATGCTCACAATGATACTAAAGAGTCTGAATCTCAATTCTGACCAACATCAGGCCACCGTATCCTGACACGCCCACTCAGATTATGACTGTCTTGCATATCTCCCTCGGTTAACCTTCTCCAACACGACGGAATCTTAAAACCCACTTTCTTTGTCTCCTCTCAAACGGTCACCTCGATGGTAACTCAGTCTTTCACAGTCCCTTTTATTTGATATTCACTGTGGAATGAGTTAGGAAAAGTGAGTCGGTTTCAACCGAATGCTTTTCACTACCGAAGACTGGATGCTAGCCAGATTTAAAGGAGAGAAGAAATAAAAGAAATAAAGGGCAAATGAAAGTGATAAAAGAAGGAATTATCTGTTCCATCATCTCAATTATAGTCTTCCGAGCCTTACATCCTATAGTATGGCGTCTGCGGGCTCAGACTAGTGTGAGAGAGGGGTGCTCTTTTTGTAGACACCTGATTGTTTAGATCTTTATCTTCCGACGGGAAATAAAAGAGTCTTTGAGCAGATTAGAGACATTGAAGAGAGAGCGGCAGCTCATGTGTGAGAGCCTTTATCTTAACCTGTTCAGCCGTGAGTGGCCAATTGGCATCAGAACCTTTTAGAAAATCCTTCAAGTGGTTGTCTGTTATTCTAGAAGAACTATAATATTATATCTCTTGTTCATAGCTGGAAGGTGTGCCAACATGTGCCCTGGCTCGGCTCCATAACAGAAGCTAAGCCAGAATGGGTTTGACTGGTACTTGGAGGGGAGGCGTCCCGGGGGGTGTTAATGGGCTAGTAAGAGCTAGTCATCCATCTAGTCCTAATATGAACAACAGAAATCTAAATGCGTGCGCAATGACCGGGTGTTTGTGATATGGAAAACACCATCCTCTGAATCAAATGTTAAACTGAAGTCCTACCTCGCCTGTTGCGGTAACCAGACATCAGTGTTAGCCAACCGGTGTCCACATTGAAACGTCCCATGAGTGTGTAGAGTTAAATTTATACATCCAAACAACTGATGAATTAGCCCCATGGACTTCTGTTTACATTGTACAGTCCCACTGATTGGCTTGAAATGATAGAGACATCTCTTTATGCATTACAAGCTTAGTTGGGTCTTAAATTACTGCGGTCTAACCGAAATTCCATTTGATTCTAGTTTGAAAGATTCCACTCCAAATACAAGCTTAACTTTAGTGCAACCGATAATCGAGTATGTTTGCGTTATATTCGCATTATAATTGCATCTGGTCAGGATCAGGTGTGGCCTGATGCAAACATACTGAAGCAGCAGACAACAGAAGGTTTCATCCAGATGAGCAGGAAAGCTGTCTCGGCTCATAGTTTTGATAGTGCACAGGGGAAAGATTAGATCAATGTTAGACTGGGCAATCCCACATCTTCAGCCCCTATCCTGGACACAGGTGTACCGCAGGGCTGTGTGTTTGGTCCATCCCTCTTCACTCTCTGCAGCCCCATCCACTCCTCCAACCATATGGTTTAGTTTGCTGATGACACCACCATAGTGGGACTGATATCCAACAATGAGGAGGCTCAACGTCTGATCGAGTGGTGCTCGGACAATAATCTGGTCCCAAACACCACAAAAACCAATGAGCTCATTGTGGACTTTAGAAGATCAAGGAAGATCACACAGCTCCCCTCCCAATATCCCATATCAATGGTGAGGAACTCGAGAGGGTCAACAACATCAAATTCCTGGGAATCCATATAACAAAAGACCTCTCATGGTCCCTTAACACCTCCCACCAGGCCAAAAAGTCACCAGAGGCTTTTCTTCCTAAGGAAACTCCAACAAGGCCAAACTCCCTTCTCAGCTCCTAGTAAACTTTTGCAGAGGCACCGTAGAGAGTATCCTCTGCTACCGTGCCACCATGTGGTATGACAGCTGCACTGCCAAAAGCTGGAAGGTTTGGTCAGGCGGGGGGGGGGGCACAGAAGATTGTGAGAACTGTTGGTGGGTCCCCTTGTTGTCAGGGAAAAGATACAGGGTCATTGAAGTCTGAACTAATCGACTGAAGAGCAGTTTCTTCCCCAGAGATGTATTAGCCTCCATCACCTCACAGCCCCCAATAGCCGTTAGGAACTGAGGTCTGTGCCTTGCTAAAGAGCATTATATGAATTATATACAAATAGAAGACACTAAATCGGATTTGTTGTCTAAAACCTCTTTATACAGTACCGTCTGTACTGTCACTGTTTACTTGCCTCATCCAAATAGGATCTTTGATCTAGATAGAGGACACTACCTTGTTATATTCCTCCACTTTATCAACCTTTTTTCTACTTTCTATTATTGATCTTATTTTCATCTTGCTTTTCTGTTGCCGCTAGTTTCTGAGTTACCAAACATCATTTCATTGTATTACTATGATGACGATAAAGTGTCTCAATCTCGAAGCAAAGTTCCCACGCCAAACATCTGTTGTGTCTATGATCATTTGTATTTCTCTTTTCTATTTCAAACAAATGCTACAAAATTGTCAAGTGAGAGAAGAAAAGCTCTACCTAGCCTATTATTCCAGAAGTAAACCAATCTCAGCATGGCTGGCAACAAGGTCCAAGGTGACTGGATGCTGATGCTCCAGATTGTGGCGCCATTATTAGCTGCTGATTACGGCCCTTATATTATTCAGAGGGAACAGGCCAAGTGGCTAAGGAGCGTCAGAGTGTCGTCTTTTGGGTCTCATTGGTGTTTCAGTGATCCACTAACAAAAGCTAAAGAAAGAAAGGATTCCCTTATCAGTCCCGCAAGGGGAAATTTGGATTTCTCTGCATTTTTGACCCAACCTATTGTATAGGAGCAGTGAGCTGCCAACATATGGCGCTCGGGGAGCAGTTAGGGGTTAAGTGTCTTGCTCAAGGACACCTCGACATGCTGTATGCAGGACTGGGGATCGAACCTGCAACCTTCTGATTGCCAGACGACCGCTCTACCCACTGAGCTATGCTGCCCCATAAGCTAGTGTAGCCTGTTTTGTAACCTGTCAAGATGTGTTGGAATCATCATCATCAGTTTCCTTCCTATCAGCTTCATCATTATCATCATCGCCGGTGTCATTCATGTCAATTGTATAGTTTTCCTTTTTTACGTCAGGTTTTAGAAGCTGGAAAAATGGAAAACGCTACCGTGATCCTCAAAATGAGAGCGCTAGCCGTTGAGCTGTTTAGTAGTCATGGACTGGCACACTCTGTAGAGGGCAAAGGATGGGCGTATCTCAGGACTTTGGCAGGGCACAACCTTTATCTTGTTAATTTTGCTAATGATGCTGACACTGCATACTCCAACGGATCCGTCGAGACTGACAGGGACACCATGACCTTGCTCGTGTGCCGCCCGGAGCATCCCATTTCTGGTCTTGTGGAGCTATTTTAGTACTAAATCACACGTCACGAATGAATAAACAAAAGAAGAGACTGCGATTATGCTGCATTCAGGATCATGAAAACACCCATTTGGGAGTCAGTGAAGAGTCCAGAAGTAAAAGTCCTCTTGCGTGTCTGCGGGGTCAACACAGTCCAGTTAGGCTTCAAGGTGCTTGGTCTAGTGTCTGTTTCAGTTCTATCTGATTACCAGCTGATATTCCCTTCATTTCAAAACGTCAAAATAAGATCTTAGACATTTAAAGCACTATGTTAGATAGCATTAGGGTGATCATCTAATAATTGGAAGATCGATGGTTCGATTCCCGGCCCCTGCAGAGGGCGTGGTGACTGCTAGGAGGCCCTGTGATGGAAGGGTTACATGTCCGGGTTGTTTCCCCACCATTTGCCCAGTGAGTGCTGGGATAGATTCCAGTTTGACACCATGACCTGACTTCGGATGAGGGGTTGATGATGATGAATGAATGGATGTTGGATAACATTGATGATCTTTTGCTGGATTTATTAAGTCATAAAAACACCCCCAAGTGCACAACTTAATATTTTTCTGTGTATTTGTAAAAAAAAACATGTAATCAAGCTAATCCCATGTCTCCTCAACACAGATCATTACATTTCATGATGTAACAGAATCCTCTTGGCCACAACAGTTGTTGTAGTGTGTGTGTCCTCCGTCTGCCACCCTGCCTCTAATTGGATGTGTTTCTTCCTTTGTGGAGCAGGAAGGTTAATGAGGCAGGACTATTTGATGACAGATTTCACCATGAGGTGATAAATAAGTAAAAATAACTCTCCGTCCTTTCATTTCACTCTTCATTTGCATCCCGGTGTGTCAATGTCCTGAAGCTTGTTCCCCTGCCACTGTACGAGATGGTTGGGGGAGGTGTAAATGTGTACATATGTCCCACAATCCACCTGGGACCATTTGACTGCTTCAATTCCCCTGCAGGTTCCTCTGGGGGAATGTAACGTGCACGGAGGCTTGAAGTATGTTCCTCAGATCCACCAGCAGCTGCACTGGCACCCCACCACCGACACCTGTGGGGATCCCTTATTGAAACAGTGAGACACATTACCCCCCTGCCAGCCCCTCACCCAGGCAGATCTGCACATTGTGTTCACTCGCGGGCGAGCCAGGGATGTCAGAGGGTCTCGAACTGTCAGCTCCGGTTTAGAGATCTGGCAGAGAATCTCCGCCAGATTATTCAGCTGTGGCGTCCAAATGCAACCTCTCTTCACTAAAAGGATGTTTTTTAAAACTCATCGTACAAAACAGAACCGCAAAGCCGATCACAATATCCTGATTTATGCCGTCTGAGTCAGAGCATCCCGCTGGACGCTCCGGCTTCAGAGCAGCGGGCGACACGTGTTTCATTTTGGATGAAGCTCAAAGATCCGACCTGAGGAACAGATAAGATGTTTGCTCACCGGTTGAACTGCGGCTGGATCTCAGTATTCAGGTCATGTACTGAGTCGCGGTTATGTAAGCCTCAGCATTATTTAGTGTACTGCCATAGCAGGCAGAGTAATTGGTGTGAAATTCCTCTGGAGACACTGCTGTTGTGACAGTCCTGAGGTCCATGCCTCCAGACATTCTTGACCCTTGGACAATCCCCTATTTTCCAGGATAACATGTATGTGAAATAACATGGCTGAGCAGAGCATTCAGTGTGTGTGTGTGTGTGTGTGTGTATGGGGGAGACTTCTCTATGGATTGTCACCTCGTCGTGGTGGAGAAGCTCGCTCGGCCCTGAGATCCTGAAAGCAATACTGATTCTGACACGTAACAATGGACCCCTCACTCACGCACAGCGTGGACAACACCCACCACCCTGGGTTGACCAGACGGTCGGTCGGTAACATGTCTGAGATTAGACAGATGATGCTGAGTCTCCAAAGTAAAAGGAGGCTGAGATTTGTCAGTCATTTGCAGGGGAACGTACCTTTCTGGATGTACCCCATCATGCGTACCCCATCTGCATGTGGGGTGGTCTTTGCGCCCCATCAAAGCTAAATTGAACCTGCAGCAATCGAGTCCGGTCGGGTGTCGGATGAACTCGTGGTAAACATGTAAAACCAACAAAATCCAAATATAAACACTACAAGTGTAAAAAGTCACAAGAACATTATGATTTGGTACAGAAAAGGGTCAGTCTATCTCCGAGGAGATAATTAGCAGAAACACAATGTTTGGTTTCATCCCAGATGACTACCCAGTTAATCTCAGCACTTTCTCCCAGCATTCCCCCTTCTGCTGTTGCCTAATTCACATTCTGCGCCCATATAGATCCTGTGCTGGCCGGTTTTCCAGTGGAAAGCCTCGGTATGAATCCTGGATTTTGACTGACTTTGTACTTTCTGCCAGACAAGGGAAGGTCACCGGTAGGTTGAGACCAACATTGTTTATTAGATTGAACTATGTTCTGGTTGCATCCATCATTACGGTGCTTCAAACTCACAGAAACCCCAACGGGGGCAGTGCCAAGGGAACATCTCTTTTATTTATTTATTTATTTATTCACACTGAGCATAAAAGCAGTCGATGATCTGAATAAACCGGGTGTCAGAGACGTTATCCCTGTGTCGCATGAGGATGCTATTTGCCAAGTAGTGAAAACAGATTATGTGGTACTCAGTTGTCTCCCTGCAATGGGAAAAGATTTTATGTTCACCTGTTAGATGATATTCTGACACCTGTGCAAATGAGGTTATATGAACATACTGTGGATTCATCTTTCCTAATACATCATATGGAGCCACGGGGGAACTGGAGCCTATCTCCGTCCTCATTGGGCGAGAGGCGGGGTACACCCTGAATAGGTCGCCAGTCTATCACAGAGCAGTTAGGGGAACAGTGTCTTGCTCGAGGACGGCTCGACACGCTTCTCTGCAGGTGCGGGGATCGAACCTGCAACCTTCCGATTGCCAGGCGACCGCTCTACCCACTGAGCCATGCCACCCCTTTCCTCCTGTCTCCCTTGATGCAAAACTCACTGCAGGCTGTGGTGAAAGAACAGGCTGCAAATCCCCTGCTTCCAACCTCCACAGGGAGTCTAGAGAAATTCACTGTCAATC
>OMLC01081905.1:0-14316 GCA_900302585.1 Regalecus glesne
GTCTGTGTCTCTCTCTGTCTGTGTCTCTTTCTGTCTCTCTCTCTCTGTCTGTCTGTCTGTCTGTCTGTCTCTCTCTCTGTCTGTGTCTCTCTCTATCTCTGTCTCTCTCCCTGTCTTTCTGTCTCTCTCTCTCTCTCTCTCTCTCTCTCTCTATCTTTCTCTCTCTGTGTCTCTCTCTCTTTCTCTTCTCTCTCTGTCTCTCTCTCTCTCTCTCTCTCTCTGTCTGTGTCTCTCTCTCTCTGTGTCTGTGTCTCCCTCTCTCTCTCTCTCTCTCTCTCTCTCTGTCTGTGTCTCCCTCTCTCTCTCTCTCTGTCTCCCTCTCTCTCTCCCTCTCTCTCTCTCTCTCTCTCACACACACACACAGAATCATTCAGCTATTCCTAAATCAACCTTTCCTGCCAACATTCTCTCAGATTCAGACACAGATACAATCAGATACAGACAAAGATTTTAAAAAAACCATTCATACAAACACAGACAGTCCATCCCAGTTCAGCTGTCCTCTCCAGTTTCTCGTCTCAAAAAAGACGGCCATGGCTGTAATTTATTCAATCATTGCAAAAACAACTATATTGTAAGCAAGTACTTACTTACTAGAGGGTTAGCTGTGATAGTCTACAATAATCTCTAATACATTCGGACATGCACAAACTTGGACTCCAAGGACTCCATTGTAATGTAAAAAAAAACCAACACAGGAATGTTTCTTGACCCTTAATACTATGTTTATACATATTCCATACCTATAATATGGAAATGTAGTTCATTTCATGATGATAAGAACATATGCATTGTTATTTCCTTTCGGTGTATCTGTTGTTGCTCCCTGCAAATTGTAATAAAGCTCATTGATTTTGAGGCTCTCGAAAGATTTAATCAGTCACAAAATGGAAGCAAATCAACTCTATTGCACTTAATCTTGTTTGACTAAACAGTCACTAAACCAACCAGGTCAATTAAGAAAATGCTACAGCTCAAAAATGACACTGGCAAAAGCCCCATTTGGCCACTGGATGGGTGAGGATGGGGGTAAGAAAGAAGAGGCTCTAGAGTAGGGTGTCTTAACAAACACAGACCCTCACTGCTCTATTTTCTGGCTGGCTGCATAGTCAGCCGAAGGTCTTTTGAATCTCTCAGCAAAGATATAAACCCCTTGATTGTCTGAGAGAAGTGGTACGATCGCAATCTGGCGGTCAAAATCGGAGGGGGGGGATGGGGAATTCTAATAGTAAAAGGATTCAACACACAGAATGCCTTCAAAACATAGCATTGAGTAGAAAACAAACATGCACTGTGACTTTTGTGGTCTGACAGTCACAGACTAATTACTGCTGATCAAGAGCCAAGGATAATAGACAAAAATGCACGTAAACATGATATAGTAAACGCATATGGGGAAAAAAATAGCACTTATTCACTTTGGATACAGACTTAGATAGAATTTTGGTGGGGGGGGATAAGGCTGGATACCTTTCCTGATCCCAGCGGTAGGTTTGAACCCACTGCCCTGGCCCCTAGCCATTTATAAAACACTGATGAGCCAAAACATTATGACCATCAGCCTAATATGCTAGTGGTCTCTTATGCGCCACCAAAACAGTGCCACCCCGCAGAGGCATACACTCTACAAGAGCCTTTAATGTGTCCTGTGGTATCTAGCACCAAATAATTGGACATAGATCCTTCAAATCCTGCAAATTTCAGGGTGGTTACATCGTGGATTGCACTTGTCAGTCCAGCATACACCAGATATTTAACTAGATTGAGAATTTGGAGGTCAGGGCTATACCTTTAACACTTCATCATATTCCTCAAACCATTCCTCAACAATGTATGTAGTGTGGCAGGGTGCATTATCATGCTGAAAGAGGCCACTGCCATCAGGGAATACCATTACCATGAAGGGGAGTACCTGGTCAGCAACCATGTTAAAGTAAGTGGCGCATGTCTGATTGACATCTACATGGATGGCTGGACCAAGGGTTTCTCAGCAAAACATCACACTCAAAATCACACAGAAAATCCCAGAGCATCGCACTGACTCCACTGGCTTGCTGTCTTCCAACAGTGCATCCAAGTGTCATCACTTCCCCAGGTAAAAGATGCGTACGTACATGGCCATTCACGTGATTTAAAAGAAAGCAGGACTTACCGGTTAACCTTTTTTCCACTACTCAAAGATCTAGTTCCAATACTCACAAGTGCATTGTAGGCACTTTCAACAGTGGACAGGGATCATCATGGGCACTCTAACCAGTCTGCAGCTACGCAGTCCCATACCCAGCCAGGTGGAATGTACTGTGTTGAGACATATTTCTTCAGTAACCTTCATTTTCTGTGACTTATGTCACAGTAGACCTTCTGTCACCTCAGACCAGATAGGATGGCTTTTGTTGCCCTCGCACATCGATGACTGTTGAGCACTCAATACCATGTCACCGATTTGTGTTTTGTTCCTCCTCAGACCACTGTCAGTAGGTCCTCACCACTGCTGACCAGGAACACTCCACTAGCCTTGCTGGTTCAGATGCTCTGATCTGGTCATCTGGCCACAAAAAAATGGCCCTTATCAAACTCATTGAGGTCCTCACTCCCAGCTATTTATCTTACATCCAACATGTTGACTATGATAACTGATTGTTCACTTCTAATCTGCCATACCTTGACATGTGCCTTTGTTTGTTCTAATCTGCCATACCTTGACATGTGCCTTTGTTTGGAGATGATCAACGTTAACCAGTTCACCTGTGCATAATGTTTTGGCTCATTGGTGCAAGTCCCATCTTCAAACTATCAAATTCCTACCATTGTAGCTTGATGTTGAATCTTTTTACTACAATCATTCACCCTAACATTTACCTCCAAACAACAATAAATAAATGAAATAAGCAATAGCACCTCATCCACTGTTTATCTTAGTTAACAGTTGCCGTGGACCAACTAAAGGACAAGATAGTAAAAAAAGAAAATAAGAATAAAGAGATCAGAGATGATAACAGTGGCTTGGAAGATGATACCCTTAAGCATTAGGAGGTTCTGTATGTAGGTGGTTTGTAACAGATTTTTACAACAAAGTATCTCAATTTTTATATCTTGGTGATAGCATGTGCTGTCTCAAATTTGTAAACCTCATTAGAGGCAAGAGAAAAGATACACTTTGGAATATGTTGTAGTATCCAATATTAAAAAAAGAACACTGTGTTTCGTGGTAACTCTAGTGTTAAAAGTTTCTTCATACCAATGTTTTCACATAGGTTGTTTTTTTAATGTCTTACTACCAGGGTATATCTTCCATTTGGTGAACTCCTATAACTGAGAATAAGTGAAAACACTATATGTTTATGCAAATATGAAAATGTGCCACAAGATGTCTATAATGCATATGTGCATACATAAAATCAAACCACAAGATCATTCAACTTTTTGTGGGTACAATAATGGCTGTAATAATGTCAGTAAGTGGTAATATTAACGGGAAAATAGCAAGAACTAATCATTTATTGAAGGTATCTATTTAGGACATAGTGTACAATGTTTGTGATCGACGGATAGAAAACTATAATGTTCCTTAATTCATTAATCAACTAACCCTTCCTCTTAAATTGAACCTTCTTTCCAAATCCCAATTGTTTGGCTGATTTCAGTGACATCCAACTAACTGAAAATATACATTGTAAAAGACATATGGTTATACAGTATCCGGCAATGGGATAGGGGCCAAGAGATTAGTCAGGTTAAAGGACTCAAATTTAGTAGTTATGTTCAAGAGAAAGGTTAACACTTAAGAGCTAAACCAATTCTTACCCATTGCCCTGCTGGCTCTCATCAGGACCTCTCCTATTTTAAGACGTGTTTCCAGTGAGTGTTGTTTGTTGGAGATGGGTAGAGAGGAGCCATTCTGGAACTCTTCCAGAAGTTTTTGCAGGATCTTCTCAGGGAAGGAGTCAGCTAGCACAGCAAGACCTGCAGAGAATTAGACACATGATATTAACCCATTCTACAATCTACAATAAGGCCTAATTACTGTACTGTCACAAAGCAGATAAAAAAATAAAAAATAAATCACCAATCAAAATTGAAACACTTTGGTAATTAGATGCAAGTATTAGGGCTGGGAATCAGCAGATAACTTCTGATTCAAAATTATTCTCACCCACCCCTAGAACATATCTTATCTCTCTTGAAGGAAGTATCTTATTTTACTATTTTGAAACAATACCTTGAATGGCAGACAGGTACACAAAGGAGTCATCATGCTCTAGGTTTTCCAAGAAGAGCTGGAGGAGACAACATCACGTGTTTTAAATTACCACATGTACAAATATATGTTTACCAGTCTATTCTATTTTACTGGATATACAATTTTATTACTGTTTGAAAACATAAAGTAACTCCCAGCATGTGTTTTCAGGACTAGAAAAGCGCTACATAAGCACAAGTCCAATTTATATTTACATTTACTTGAACTACCAGAGAGAACCATTGGTCTGGCACAGTTCTGAATGCATTGAAAAGACAATAAAACCAAGATCAAAACACATAATCCAAAAATTGCCCCCAGGTAACAGACCCTTATAAATTTTAGAAGGGTAGAAAACATGGGGGAGACAATGAATATGGAGTTTCATAGCCAGGTAAATGGGGGTTTGTGTGGAACAATACATTGAAGGACAACGGGTAAAGAAAGGGGATTGAATTAAGATGATGAAGATTTTAGATTTAGCTAAAATGGGAGTATATGTACAAGAGTCCCCAAAATGGAATAGGTTAGATAAAAGCTGGGGCTCCTACTCTTTATAAACACATTCATCCATCCAATCACACAAGCACACATAAGAAACACACGAGTACATTGGAGAGAGAGGGGTAGAGGTGCATATGAGCACATATTACTGTTAGCTATAGTGTTGGATAGTACTATTAATAAAGGAATAGGAGTGGTGAGGAGAGAGTGAGAGACATAAGGGGAGGAGTTTTCCAGATTAGAGGGAGGTCTCAAAAATGGGAAGAATCCCCATTGAAACTAGAAAAAGAATGGTCATTATACAAACACACAGTGAAATATCCATCCATCAACATCAACCGCTTATCAGGAGCTGGGTTGCAGAGGTAGCAGATTTCAGCCGGGAACCCCAAGCTTTCCTTTACCATGCCACAACAACCAGCTCTGACTGGGGGATCTCAAGATGTTCCCAGGCCAGTTTGGAGATATAATCCCTCCATCAATGTTTTCTCCATTTAACCCATCCTATTGTATGGGAATGGTGAACAGCTGCAGTGCCTGGTAACCAACTCCATTTCTTTTTTCTATTGCAGTGGTCAGAGGTACAGGCAGTAGGATTAAGCCTAACATAGTATATGTCTTTTTGATAAATGCAGGCAAGAGGCAAAGGGGGGTAAGGATTGATAAGGGGGCCCATTTGTGACATTTGGGGGTATGGGATTGGTGATGTTTTTCACACTGACAGCTTCTCATTATAGTGAATAGAAAATGAGCTGCAGTGCCTTCTTTACTACCAATGCCAACTTAACAAGTCCCTACAGAATATCACTACTCCCTCAGGTCTCCAGGGCATACCAGGTCCAACTCGCTCATTTATTAAACATCTTCCTTTGCTCCCCCACGAGACTGTCCCAGCAGACAAAAACCAAAAAAAACTAGGATGCAGGTTTCTTTATACACCTATATGAAAATGTAGACATGAATCTACACACTCAGAGACTATTATGAAGATGACAGAGACAAGTAACTACAAACAAACTGTTGGCACACACAAAAACATATCATATCACACAAGAACTTTCCTGACAAGAGACAAAAATGATAACCCACACAAATGCAACTATTTTAAAAACACACATGCATCATTTGAATGTAGTATTTATACATACACATGCATGCACATAGTATGTTCATGCATATGTATTCATAATATGTGCATGCATGCTATTCAAGGGCATATTATGCCCTTGAACAGCAGCTATACTGGCTAAGGGATGTTAGTGCGTGGAAAAGATAACCGAGAGCCCAGAGATGAAGCATCAATCAAGGGTAACTTCAGAGGGGGCCAAAGGGCCTCAGGGAAGTCACTGAAGATGGATAATATACCACAGTAGTATTGAGCAGGTATAGGAAAGGGTAAAGCTGGGCATCATGGGGGGGTAGTCATTGTAATGTTTACATTAGGAAATTATAGGCCAAACATCGTGGGTTTGATCGCCACTATGGAACACCAGGAAGGGACAACAGGCATTAATCCCCCACATTCCATCCAGGTCCATTTCCAACCCAACAATATGAGGACTAATTATGGCACGAAATATTTGACCTTATACAGTCTAAAAAGCCTTATAATATCCATCCATCCATTATCAACTGCTTATCCGAGGTTGGATCACGGGGGAACTGCACTATCTCAGTTCTCATTGGGTGAAAGGAGCACCTTTGAAGGGTCACCAGTCCTTCACATAGCAGAGCATTTAGGGGAACAGTGTCTTGCTCAAGGACACTTCGACACACTTCTCTGCAGGTGTGGGGCTCGAACATGCAACCTTCTGGATGCCAGACGACCGCTCTAACCACTGAGCCAAGCCGCCCCCAGCCTTATGATATGTCTTTATTATTTATCACAAAAAATTACCAGGATTTTGCAATGTATCATCATTTTTGTTTTTATTTCATCAAAGGAGCTTAAGGATGGCTAAAACAAGAGCCATGTAAAGTCATAGATATGCATTACAAATATAATCAAAAAATTAACTACAAAAGGGCGGCATGGCTCAGTGAGTAGAGTGGTCGTCTGGGGCAATCAAAAGGTTACAGGTTTAATCTTTGGTCCTGCAGAAAGCATGTCGAGGTGTCCTTGAGCAAGACATTGAACGCCTAACTGTTTTCCGAACGCCATACGGTGGCAGCTCACTGCTCCTGTACAATCGGACGGATTAAAAGGTAGAGAAATTCAAATTTCCCCTTGTGGGACTGATAAGCGGGGCGGCATAGCTCAGTGGGTAGAGCAGTCGTCTGGCAATCGGAAGGTTACAGGATCGATCCCCGGTCTTACATATTGCATGTTGAGGTGTCCTTGAGCAAGACACTGAACCCCTAACTGCTCACTTGATGTACGTCGCTCTGTATAAGAGTGTCTGCTAAATTCCTGTAATGTAATAAGGGAATCTTTTTTTCATAACTAAGCAGTGGCAAAATAAGAGTAAATAGCTACCTAAGCAAGGAGAAAAAACACCAAAGTTAATTATATGGCTCAACAACCTACCATGAGGATCTTCTCTTGTGCCTCCACTGTGTCTATGATCCCTTCCTTTATCATCCGTGTTAGTGCCCTCACGGCCACTGCTCGAGTTGGGACGTCAGGGTCACATGCCTCCAGCAGCCAATCAGACATAGCCTTTACAGGAGGTCCAGCGTTAGTAATGCCAGCGTTCCTCTCTCTTGAGATAATACCTCTGTCTGGTGCAAAACCTTCAGTGGCTTTGGTATACTCATTGTGCCCAGAAGTGAATAACTTTGTCGGGCTTTGACAACTGTCTTTGGCTTGGGTGTGTTCATCATCAACACTAGCATGAATTTTCTTTGGGGGTGGGGATTTTTTGGGCAGGGCAGTGGCTTCAGTATTGGCAGATGTGGGAGTGTCTGCAACAGATGAATGAAGATTATATTGCGACACTTGTGAGTCTTTTGTTTGAGGACGTATTTTTCGCTGCTTCATGGAACACACTTTTTGGTTGTTCTGTGCCATTTCAGAGTTCAAGGTCGGCTGGTCAGTGGCTAGAAGGTTTTCTGGCCTGTACGCTCCATTTGTGGCGATAACAGCTCTTAGGTTGGATGCAAGTTCCTGGATAACCACCTCAGGATGTTTCTGGGACAGCTCTGCCAGTGGTGGGAGAAGCCGCGACAGAGAGGTGTAGTCCGCTGAAGTGAGCTTTGAGATTGAGAGAGGGAACGGAAAGAGGATAAAAAGAAATTATTATTAACATCTGTGGGGTCATTTAAATCAAATAAACTCATCTTTATCATGACGACATTACTCTAGGTGTCTCGAGAAGAAAATAAAAAACTTATTTACATTAGCCAAACACATTCCATTCAAAAGCTTGACATTTAATTTCCTGGAGAGAATGTGTTGGCCAGTTGAAAGTATTGTAGCATATAACATGGTGGCTATTAGGGTGTTATAAAGAGGTTGTTAGAGGGTTGATTATGGGTTAGAGTTTGCTAGGTCAACACCTAGCAATACTGAGTTCTGGAATCTATGTAAGACTGAGATTCATTGATAGTAACATAGTAAAAATGTGTGTAGTGTTTATAATAATTAGTACCTGTGGTCCAGACAGTAGGGTGGCTATCAGCCCCATTCCCATGCTGAGAGTCTGATTGTCTACTGGATTCTCAATACCAGGATGAGGGGCTTGGCGTAGATTGATAATTGCCCTCTGAAATAGGGACACCATGAAGTCAACAACCTAGAATAGGACAAAAAGAGAGAGGGAGAGACCCAGTATGTCCTTCCATTTAAACATCAAGCTCATTATTACACAGACACACACACACACACACACACACACACACACACACAGACACACACAAGTGCAAAAATAACGTCTCTGTGATATTTAATTACCACCTGTGCAATATCTTTGACTACTGATTATATATGCACCAATTACTTCTTTTCATACTTGATAGATTTTTATTCTTATCTTCACTTGTTTTATAACTTATTGTTATAGAAATTGCTTATTGCACAAACACACAGGTGTGCATTTGTGTATTTATCAAAAGTATTTACCAATAATTCCGATCTAAATGCTGGTTTGTAGTAAAAAATATAATAATGCAAGTTTGAGTTAAACTGCCAGAATAAAAGCTATGTTGATGCTAACTGTGTATTGTGGTCTACCTCAGACACGGATTTCTATCAATAGCTGAATTGCACTAACACAAATATTAGATCTTCACTAAAACATAACAAAAAGTGTAAACTTTTTGGATCTGGGCATCAGTAAAGACACTTCTTTAAGTAGATCCTTTGAACATGCCATTTTAATAAAGACACCCTGAATCTTTCTTCTTTATGGAAAACTGCATGAACTTTTCCAGGCTGCTTAGGGGGAAAAAAAAATCAACAACCAACCTAGTAAATGAGCCAAAGATAAGATGGCTAAAAATATGACGTTATCCACTGAAGGAGACAGCATTATCACGGAGGGCTCTTAATCTGTGAGGGATTTTTTTTTCCTCAAACAGAATGGCCCCACTAGCCATCCAGCTATTAGCCAAACGCCGGGAAAGTTGCATTGTTAACTTCTCAAACAACAAGTTACTCTGTCAATCAGTCAGCCAATAATTGACCCTGTCAATCCGCAAACCTGCTGGTCAGCCAGTTCACTTGGTAACTGGATGCACACACTGAGCAGAAGCAAAGCAGTCCGAGAGCATCACTGAGCCACCGACATGCTTCACTGTAGGCAAGGTGTTCTTTTCAGCATATGCTTCATTCTTCTTCATCCTGATGTACCGCTGATCCATAGTTCCAATTTTATTTCAAAGGCACAAGAAAAGTCAGCTCCAATTTGCTCTGAACTATATAAGTAAGCCAAAGAGGTTTTGGGATTCAGTTCTGTGGAGCAATGAAACAAAATCAGAAATATTTGGGCCTATGGATCATCTAGAGGAAGAAGAATGAACAATATGTTGAAAAGAACACCCTGCCTACAGCGAAGCATGGCGGTGACTCGGTGATGATCTGGGCTGCTGAGTTCCTCTGACGCTGGAAACCTGCAGTGTGTGGAGGGCAAGATGGATTCAATCAAGTATCAGGAAATCTTGGGAGAAAATGTCATGCCATCTGTGAGGAAATTGAAGGTTGAGCATCATTGGACCTGCCAGCAGAACAATGATCCTAAGCATACCTCAAAGTCCACTAAGGCTTGGTTTCAGAATAAGTCCTGGAAGATACTAGAATGGCCATCACAGTCACCTGACTTTTTCCCCATTGAAAATCTTTGGTGGGATTTGAAAAAGGTGGTTGCAGCACGCAAACCTAAGAGTAGTAGTGAGCTGGAGGCCTTTGCCCATGAGGAATGGGCTAAGATTCCTCAGGAACACTGCCAGAAGTTGGTGTCTGGCTATTTGCAGTAGGTCATAACACCAAAAGGGTGCTCTTATCAAGTTCTATAGATGTTTGCATGAGGGGGGTTGAATAATTTTGCGACTGCAGCAGTCACTAAAAGTAGCATATTTTGTTGAAATTTGGAGAAATCACCTGTAATATTAGTTGTGTTGAGCTATTTAAAATGTTCTTGTTTGGGGGCGGCATAGCTCAGTCGTAGAACGGTCGTCTGGCAATCGGAAGATTGCAGGATCGATCCCCGGTCCTGCATATAGCATGTTGAGTTGTCCTTGAGCAAGACACTTAAACCCCTAAACTGCTCCCTGAGCGCCATATGTTGGCAGCTCACTGCTCCTATACAATAAGTTGGGTCAAAAATGCAGAGAAATCCAAATTTCCCCCTTGCGGGACGGATAAGGGAATCTTTTTTTTTAATTCATTTTTTTGTAAACAGCTGCTAGTTTGTATATTTGAATTAATAAACCTGATTTACAGTGGAATGGTATTCATCCGATACCAGACATAATGCTATTATCTTCAAGTAGACAACCTGCATTATGACTGCATATGTTCATATTGGTTATTGGTAATGATAAATGTCAATGAGCATGCTGTGACAGTATAAAGCTACTCATCAGTATATCTCTACTTTTGTTAATCATGTAACTCTGGTGAATAGCTCTATACTGTCAAGGCATGGTTCAGTGATATTTATCAGTACTAATAACCCATATAGGCACTTGTGTAGTTTTCTGAAAGAATAAGTATGCACAACATTTTTTTCTTAAGAAGTGATTCACCTTTATATCATAAAACTTTTCTCTAACCTGCGTTGTTTTCCTTAGCAGAAGAGTATGAGGCAGACCCTCGCACATCACTGCCACCACCTGCAGCAAGACAATTGATTGACCATGGCTAGCAGTGTTCTCCAACAGGTGCTTCTCCACCTCAATGAGAGTCATGGCTGACACATCCACTTTTTTTTCGTCTTCTTCTTCTGTGGCCAAGTTAGTCAGCTCCTGCAATGGAAGCAAGTAAATGGCAGACATTTGCCTTCCATTTACTTTCAGTAAGGATATATTAAGCAACCAATGCCACTACTCTTTTTTTCCCATTTTGTCCAAATTCAGCATGTCCAGTTCTCTTTTCTCTTAAAGCCCCACAATTACAGGTAGGAGGAGGGGAGGGTAGAGACTAATACATAGATCTTCTCATGCTGGGTTGCTTAGAGCTTCGTTTTACATGGCAGCGTTTGATATTTCCCCCAGATTCTTCAGTTACTGTACCACCACCTCACCATATGTAGCAGTCATTAATTGCAGTGGCAAAACATATTACCCCTGCAGGTTCCCCTCTCCAGAATAATGTCAATTATTCGCCACACAATGCTGGAGTTTGAACTTTAGTACATTAGTTTGAACCTTAGTATTGAGATGCTTGTATTTTAGCGTACTACACAACCTGAGTGCCTGACTAATAACTCAGCATCCTTAAATGAAAATGAGTATGCCTAATGGTAATGTAAATGTGCAACCTGCAGAAGCTCCAGGAAGAAGTCTCCTGGAAGCTCACTGTCCCGAAGCTCAGCCAACAGATGAACAAGACACTCCAGCCTCCACTGTTCTTCTGATAGCTTTTCATATAGTGCATCATCAGGATCACTAGGAGAAAAATTAAGAGAGATCAGCTTGATCATATGTATCACCATCACTTCAATAGAGATGAAAAGGTGTGAGATAAATTAGGAGAGGTTCATCAAACACACTGTGTGTTAATGAAATTAATGTAGCAATTAATTTCATCATACACCAATATTGACAAAATGAGGAATTTTCACAAGCTTCAAGTCACTCTCTGGGTATCACAAAAAAGGTAAATGCTTTAATCTGGACACATTTTATTGAGAGAAGGGTGGCATAGCTCAGTGGGTAGAGCGGTCGTCTGGCAATCGGAAAGTTACAGGTTTGATCCCCGGTCCTGCAGAAAGTATGTCAACGTGTCCTTGAGCAAGACACTGAACCCCTAACTGCTCCCCTAATGCCATATGTTGGTAGCTCACTGTTCCTATACAATAAGACAGGTTAAAATGGAGAGAAATCCAAATTTTCCCTTGTTGGACTGATCAGGGGATTTATTATTATTATCACTAATAGAGGGGACATCTTCGATCTAAGCTGACTACAGGCATCCCCTCCCTTATAAACAATATAGTTGCATATTGACCAAAACCAAGGAAGGTTTCATATGCAAGTTAGCCATTAACTGGACCAGTCAATTAAAGAGAAAAGGACAATGGCTACCTAAGAGCAAACAAGTGGTGATTCCATATTTTTCAGAACAGCTGAGACATATTTTCCAAACGTTCCGTCTCAGTTGCTTTCAAATCCCAAATTATGCTCTGCCAACAATTGGTTCACCCCAAGGATCGGGTCCCCCAGCACAAACAGAACAATATAGTGTACGCTTTTAAGTATATGAAACCATACAAAACCAAGGATAGTTTCATATGCAAGTTAGCCATTGACTGGACTTTTGATAGCAATCAGTTCTATTCACAAAGGTTTGGGGAATGGTAGCAATCACAGTGTTGTAAGATGGCTACAGATGTAGTCTTAGCCGACACCCCCCCCAGTTCAAGGATAGTAATTTCCTCTCTAAAAAAATGGCCTCTCTGACACTGTTAAAACCTGTGCAATTCTCCCTATCAAGGATGTGTATATCCTCATCCTTGAAAAAGTGGCCTCTGGCCTGTAGATGGGTGTGGAGTCCTAGCTGGACTTATTAACTCTTCTGTATTCTGCAATTTCTTTTGGCCAGTGTCTGCTTGGTTTCCCCAATGTACAAGTCACAGCAATCCTCCTGGCACGTAACAGCATACACTATATTGATCTGTTTGTGCTGGAGACCTTTATACTACTCAGGAGTTGCCCAAGGTGAGAGACGCCGGGCAGGTGCACGGATACTCACAAGTCCCTGGCTGAGGGCCACTATATTGGAATTTAACCCTGTGGATGAGAGAGTCATGTCCCTACATTTTAGGCTTATGGGAGGAAAAACTCTGACTGTTGTCTGTGCCTATGCATCAAACAGTACATCAGAGTATTCAACTTTTTTGGACCCTGGATGGAGTCTTGAATGGAGCTCCTGTAGGGGACGCTATCATTTTACTGGGAGACTTCAATGCACATGTGGGTAATGATGGAGACACTTGGTGTGATTGGGAAAAACGGCCTCCCTGATTTGAACCCAAGTGGTGCTTTATTGTTGGACTTTTGTGCTAGTCATGGATTGTCCATAACAAACACTATGTTTGAACATAAGGATGCTCATAAGTGTACATGGTACCAGAGCACCTTAGGGAAAAAATCAATGATAGATTTTGTAATTGTATCATGTGAATTATCCATCCATCCATCCATCGTCAATCACAGGTCTCGGAGGTAGCGGATTTCAGCCGGGACCTCCAAGCTTTCCTTTCCCTTGCAACATCCACTAGCTCTGATTGGGGGATATCAAAGAGTTCCCAGGCCAGTGTGGAGATATAATCCCTCCATCTGGTCCTTGGTCTTCCCCGTGGCCTTCTCCCAGCTGGATGTGCCCGAAAAACCTCCTTTGGGAGGCGATCAGGTGGTATCCTTACTAGATGCCTGAACCACCTCAACTGGCTCCTTTCTATTTGTAGGACCAGCGGCTCTACTCCGAGTCCCTCACGTATGTCTGAGCTTCTCACCCTGTCTCTAAGGGAGAAACCAGACACCCTCCTAAGAAACCTCATCTCAGCTGCATGTATCCGTCATCTTTTTCTTTCAGTCATGACCCAGCTTTCATGGCCATAGGAGAGAGTGGGCACAAACATTGACTGGTAGATTGAAAGCTTTGCCTTCTGGCTCAGCTCTCTCTTGGTAATGATGGTTTGGTAAAGAGAGCGCAATACCGCCCCAGCAGCTCCAATTCTCTGGTCCTACTCATGCTCCATTCTCCCCTCACTTGAGAACAAGTCCCCCAGATACTTGAACTCCCTCACTTGGGGTAAGGACTCATTCCCTACTCGGATGGGATAATCCTCTGGGAAAGAGTCTGACTTACTATCCAGAACTCTGACACAACTCTCACTTTGGGCATAGAGAGATTGGATGGCCCTGAGTAGTGACCCTCTTATCTTATACTCCCACAACACCTCCCACAATAT
>OMLC01081906.1:0-14736 GCA_900302585.1 Regalecus glesne
CAACACATTTCCTTGTCTCTGGATGCAATTTGTGATAAAATTAGAAGTTAAATTGATTTTCAAGGTTGCATCTCAAGGCTGATATCGTTGCTGCTTGAAATATTCACGTTGAATGAATCGGCCTCTTCCTTATATGATGGCAATGAACGATGGTTGGGAAAGAGGTGCTTTGCAGTTTATCCATCTATCCATCCCTTGTCAACCACTTATCTGATGGAGTCATGCTGGAGCATATCCTAGTGCTGATTGGGTGACAGGTGGTAAAACACCCTGGACAGGTCACCATTCTATCTCAGGCCAGGAGCAGCTTGGGGTTCTGGGATCCTAAAGAAAAAGAGAATCCAACTTTCTTGTTATTTAGGGGGTCATTACAGCTCAGTGGGTGGAGTGATCGTCCGAAACCCTGGTCCTGCAGAAAGCGTGTCAAGGTGTTTTTGAGCAAGACACTGAACCCCTAATGCCAAATGGTGGGCGCTTACTGCTCCTATACACTAGAATGGGTTAAATGTTGAGAACCAATTCCACCGACTGGTGTCGTGAGGAAAATAACAGGCAAAAACCTTGCAGCAAATCCTATCCTGTTGGATGCATTTACGTGACTCTTACATCCTACGTGCTCAAGTACACCGAGCACCGCATGGATTTGATCTTGGTTGCATACGTGTCCACAGCCCTTAATAACAGGATCTCGTCGTGAAACTAATGTCAACTTTGAAAGGTTTTCTTGAAATTCCATTTTTGTTATTCAATTTAAAGCTTAATTATTTTAAGTCTACTTCCTCCTCCTCGGTTCTAGAGGAGTGGTGTCCAACGTGACCTAGAAAAGGCCGTTGGTGATGCAGGTCTTTGTTCCAACCAAGCACTTGCACACACAATTCCATTAGTCAACAATTAGTTCAATTAGTATCTTCTACTAATCAAGGTCCTTGGCAAAGACGGACCTTTCTGTATCACTTTGGACACCTCTGTTCTTGTGGACAGTTTCAGAAGCTCTAGACGGTAACGTCTTTTGTTCTATATTCATTCATTGCTGATGTGATGAATAGTTATGATCCTTTCCTTGCATTGCATTAACAGACTGCTGCTTGTCTTCTGCACCAGATAAAGAAGCACAAGACTTTACACAACCCATCAGGGAAATTGTAGATGACGTCACAGGAAAGCGACGGATAATTTATTCCTGGCCTGATAGTGAGCATGCGCAGATTACGGAGTCCTTGGCCGACTGAGTCGTCCTGAGAGCGGACAGCGTCAGAATGCAGAGCTATAGACAGTTATACCGAACTCTGGCCACGGTAAGGGAACACATTTATCACCACCCGGACAGAGTGGCCGGGTGGTGGGAAATATTGGATTCGGTTTTGGTAATTTGCTGCCAGTTTTTTGTTGTTCTGTGGTTTAACTGTCGCTGGGGCCCTGCCCAAACTGCTAACAGTTCTGATAGCGTTAGCTTAAGTTTGACGTCTTTGGTTTGCCCTGCTCTCCTTCAGACTTCTGACCATGTTCACCAGATAACCTGCTACCTGTCCCAAAGCGGTATTTACTCAAAATAATCTGTAACCTTCGCCTCCGAGCAGAGTCAATCCACGTCTCTACTGATAGACTTAAAGACGGATAGTCTTCAGTGATCCACAGGGAGAATTTTTTGCTCCATAGCAGGGCAAATGCGATGTAGAAAAGAGCACAATACATAATAGTTTGATATGGCAAATTACCATTACACTTTATATATTTACACTAATTTAAGTCAATTGAGACGTTATTATTGTCACTATAGGCATACGACCAAATTACGTAAGAAGCCACTAGCAATAGAAACACTAGATACAAACAAGATCAACAATAGAGACTAGAAAATAAGTTAAAATAATGAGATAGTGTCCTTTCTAACAACGCACTTGGATGATGCCAGTAAATACGAGACACTACTGACAGTGCAGTATAAAGATGTATTGTACAACAAAATAGAAAAAAAGATAACCTTTCAGTTGGCAGTAATGCTCTGGTCTGAAAATAATTAGTTGCTTGGTGTTTAAAAAAAACTCATGTGTTTTTTTCATTAGTTATCCAGGTAGCTAGCTAGTTTAATGTCTTGATGCATGCTCAATGATCCATGTAAGGGAATCACTGAAAAGACACATGAGTTTAACTGGATCAGAGGTTTATTCATAAACCACAAAAAGGTGAATTGATTCAACTGGATCAGAATGTCTTGATGCATGCTCAATAATCCAGGTAGGGAAATCACAAAAAGAGGTGAATCTGTTCAGCTGGATCAGAAGTTTATTCACCTCTTTGAGTGATGAAACGTTTCTGAATAAACAGCATTTTCCTGCTCCACAGAGTTAATGTGTTCAATAAACTGTGGAACGTCCTGGGAGTTAATGTTCTAGCTAATTTTATGTTTCATTGTGTAACCATACTCTGACCCCTTGACATTAGGTTATCTGATTGACCCTCCACTATTACCTGGTCGCCGTCCTCTTATTGCGAGTAAACATAGCAAACCCACAGATGAGGATTTATGTCTTGGTACTTGGTTTGTTGCCTTCCTCTTACATGTCTCCCTGTCTCCTGGCACTGAACCCACAGCGCGGCCAACACCTCTCCTGCAAACTCCAGGGTGCATCGGTTCTGTCTGTGAGAACATATGCTGACAAAGCTGCAAGTAAGCAGAGATTTATGACCCCCAATCTCTTTAGTTGATAGCACCAGTATCCATTGCAACATTTGACTGAAAATCAGTCAGTATAAATCCACAGACAGTATGAAACTGTTGCCACAACAGTCTTGATTTGTAGCATTTGTTGTTGGGACATGTATGAGGGACAGATAAATATCAATCGAGTTTTGGGCGCCTGCGACATGCTTAATTGTTGTCAATAACTTTTCTAGCTTACATGAATCAACTTTTCAGTGACATTCTAAAAATAGAATAAGACCTCCAAATAATCAATGGTTACCTGACAAATGGGTACATCAGTAGGACATGGAAGCTATTTCTAGAAAGTAATGGTAATTTTCTTTATAATCTACCATACTAACCGTTCTAACCAGCCTCAGCCAGTAAACCAGATGCCACATTTTCAAAGTTAAGTCATGCTATTGTATCAAGAGCATGCATGTCTACCTTGCACCATCTTGCTGAACAATAAGTTAGTTTGTCTTGTCTGTAGATAAAGTGAATGTTCTGTCTTTCTGTAGTCGATGCTGATGTGACTGTGGTCGGCTCTGGTCCGGGTGGTTACGTAGCTGCCATTAAAGCAGCTCAGCTTGGCTTTAAGGTACAACAGGCAAATAATAAAGAGCAATTATGATTCTCAGACTATTTTGATCATGATATAAATTCAGTGTAATGTTGACAGAGCTTTTTCAAAGACTCTTATTTCAGCATTTAATAAGACCATAGGTTGAAAAATTAGATTCCAATTCTATGGACATAGTCTGCTTTATTAGATTAAAAGATGTTCCTGAGCACACAAGTACATTTTTGGGGACCAGGATTATTTAACATGCTTTAGTCGGCCATCTCAAACAAACTCCTATCGCCATTCCATTGCCATCTCAAGTGTTTTAATGGTGATTTGTAAACATGAGTAGTCAATCATTAGTAAGAAATGATCAGTTAATAAAATCATGTGAAAACATAACATGAAACCCTCATAATGATTTATGTAGCATATTTTCATGAAGCTGTTTTTCTAACATAGACGGTCTGTGTTGAGAAAAATGCCACGCTGGGTGGGACCTGCCTCAATGTTGGCTGCATCCCTTCAAAGGTAACGACATTCATGCTGTATTTAACTTCCTAAATGTTGTTAGAATGTTTGATACATGTTTGATGTGGAAGGAGGGGCGGTCTGATCTGTCTATACCCAGTCAGTTTGGCCTAAATTCACCAGTCCTGCTAGAGATTTCACAGTGGTATGAAGCAGTAACAATGACTCTCTATAGTAAGTTTAACATCCATCCATCATCAACAACTCACCTAAAGTTGGGTCGTGGAACCATCCTTGAACTTATCTCACTCATTGAGTGAAAGGCAGGGAAACAACCTTGACAGGTTGTCACTTGACACTAAACCCCTAACTGCTCCTCAAATGTCTTATGGTGGCAGCTCACTCCTATACAAAAGGATGGGTTAAAATGCAGGGAAATCAAAATTTCCCCTTGGGAGAATGACAAGGGAATCTATGTATTTATTTATTATTTATTCATCTCAGGTTGAGCACTTCAGGGTTCAATTTCTTGCTCAAGGACACATCAGATCATTTTCTACAAGGGCTGAGGATTGAATATCCAATATTCCAATTACTAGATGACCACCCTTCCTACTGAGCTATGATGTCCTTGTTATGGTGAGAAATGGAAAAATTAAAAGTCACTGGCTATATGAATTTAGTAGTTTCAGATAGTTAGATAGTTTTATCGCTGTGCTAGGAGAATTATTTGTTCAGGTGCTACTTAGATAAGCCATGTTCTCTGGAATTAAAATTAAGGATGACATTGGGTAACAATTGTTCACTTTTTCCTTCAGGTAACTGGGATTTTTATTTTTTTTATCTGAATGATTGCATCCATGATTTTTGTAATGGAACTTGACAATTGAGTAATGAATCATTTGAGTCTCTGATTTTCCAGATCATCTGCTGGCCTGATGTAATTTTTAGTGTAAACTGAGATGATGTTTCTGCCCTGTTTTACTATGTAGGCCCTTCTTAACAATTCCTACCTGTACCACCTGGCTCATGGAAAAGACTTTGAAAGCAGAGGCATTGAAAGTAAGTCATCAACCTGATTGGCTTTGGTTCAACTGGTTCTGTTTTTCTCAGTGGTTACATGCACCTGTCCGTTTAGGATTATTGACTCTATTTCTTGCATGACATAAACATTCCCAAATAAACTATCAAGGTTAGATGATGCTATTTCCTGTGCTGACCCTGCCGACATTATCCCATTCATTTACATGTTTTGACTCTCAGACATGCCACACACACACACACACACCTGCACCAGTACACAACATGTGATGATTGAGCTTAGACATCTTGAATTAGCACGATAAACCATGGTTGGCTTTATCATTTAATGATTGAGTGTTTGTCTCTTGTCTGTCAGTCTCGGGAATCTCGTTGAACCTGGAGAAGATGATGTCACAGAAGAGTGGTGCAGTCAAAGCCCTGACAGGAGGGATCGCACATCTATTTAAACAAAACAAGGTCTGACCGTTATCACTGCAGTCCTAATATTCACATTATCCACAGAAAGATGGTCTTATTTACAGTTTCTTCCATCCATCCATCGTCAACCACTTACCGGAAATTGGGTTGCGGGGGATCTGGAGCTGATCTCAGTCCTCATTGGGCAAAATGTGGAGACTCACCCTGTATAGGTCCCCAATCTATCACAGGGGAGAGCAGTAAGGGGAATAGTGTCTTGCTCGAGGACACCTCGACATGCTTCTCTGCGTGTGCTGGGATTGAATCTGCGATCTTGTGATTGCCAGACGACCGCTCTACCCACGCTAGCCATGTCGCTCCTATTTACAGCTTCTTCAAAAACATTATTTCACCATTTCCCTTTCCTTTGGTTGTAATATTCTCTGTATAACATTCCAGTAAACCTGCTTTCTGTTGATTTTGGTGGGTTGTCAGAGGACATTCTACTGAAGGTCTTATTGGTCTGTTGCATAGAATGTTCCTCTTATAAGCAATCTCAAGTCTGCATTTACTCTGATATTGATAACGGTGAGGGGGGGCTCAATTTAACACATGTAACTTAGTTGGAAAGGTTAATTTAATCACAGAAGTAACATCTTAGTTTAAGTCATTAGTATTCATGTCATTAGTCATAAGTTTTAGTAATTTGGTCTATGTGGAAGTCATGTCTCTGAGACACACACACAGAGATAGCCTGTTTTTAGTGACAATACCAGAGAGAACTAAATGGCCAAAAGTTTGGTTATACCTTACTAGAGTCAATGCTAACAAAGCTTGTCAAGTCTTGAGTAAGGGTGGGAACACAAGCAGTCTTCCATCGTCATCCACTTGTCTGAAGTCAAGTCATGGGGATTCTGGAACCTATCTCAGATTTCATTGGGTGAAAGGCGGAGAAATGCCCTGGAAGGGTCGCCAGGCCATCACAGGGCAGAGCAGTTTGGGGTTCAGTGTCTTTCTCAAGGACACATTGACACACTTCTTCCAGATGTGGGGATTGAACCTGCCTCCTTTCAATTGCCAGAGAACCACTCTACCCATTGAGCCATGCCACGCCCCCACAATCAGCCTTTCAAAACATTTAGCAAAGGTCAAGGCAATTGTTGGTACTTTGCTTGATCAGGTAAGGTATCGAATACAGGGGGATAAATGCAGTTTTTGACATCTTAGCTCATAGTTTGTAGTTCAATGACATTTCATTTCATTATTTGTTCTGTTTCACTATATGTTTGCCGAGGTAATGACAGGTTACTTTCTTTGTATCCTGAGTTACACAAGGTTTCGGTTGTTTTAAAAACAAAAACATTTGACTCCTTGTGAAAATGGAAGGTAAAATGTTTGAATAGTGATGTGCTGTAATCACATCTGATTGAAGAACTTGAATGACATTATTTTAGTTTTTAAATCTGACTTTTTGCTGCATGGTAACTAGTAGAGTGACTGCAAATCATAAACTCTTGTTGTGTTTTGGACAAGATAAATTTGGGTTGATTTTCCACAGGGGTAGATTAAGATGTCTCTGCATGGTTAATCCTTATAGTCTGCTTTCTCTAATCTTAGGTGACTCATGTCAGTGGTTTTGGAAAAGTGACAGGGAAAAACCAGGTGACGGCTGTGTCAGCAGATGGGAGCCAACAGGTCATCAACACCAAGAACATCCTGATTGCTACAGGATCAGAGGTTACACCCTTCATGGGGATTGAGGTATTGCTTATTTGGACAGTTTATTCTAGTAGTCACTTTGTGGGGCCGTGTTAGCTCAGGGGTAGAGGGCACACCTGCAGGGTATCAAGCCTTAATTCCCAAACTCCATCTAAGTCCGTGTCCACTTCCACAATGTGGGGACTAATCGTGACATGTTAAATGCATGTCTCATACCAGTATCCACTTTGCTGAGTATCACTCTGTTTCCTACTGTGACAGGCTGTTAATGGGTCTTCCAGAATAATCAACTCAATTCTTATATAGCGCTTTTCTAGTCTATCTACCACTCAAAGCACTTTATATCTTATGCCTCTATTTTACCCGAGCATAGAGGATCAAGGCCAGCTGCCCTTTCCAAACCCGTGAATCCTGATATTGTTTTCTGATCCGTACACTCTACTGCAGCTCAGAACTTATCCTTGATGTAATACCACCTTAAAACCATCCTTCATTCTTACTGCATACCTCAGCACTCTCAAACTGCCCTCATACATATCCTGCACCACTCTGACACACTTCTCTGCCCCTCCTGACCTCCTCATACAGCACCACACCTCCTCTCTCAGCACCTGTCATCTGCTGTCTCTACATCCACAAAGACACCATCTGACTCCTTCTGACCTCCATGTTCCCAATAATAATAATTGTTCCCTTATCAGTCCCACAAGGGGAAATTTGCCTCTCTCTGCATTTGACCCATCCTGGTGTATAGGAGCAGTGGGCAGCCACCATGTGGCCGTTAGGGGTTCAGTGTCTTGCTCAAGGACACCCTAACATACTGACAGCAGGACAGAGGATCGAACCTGCAACCTGCCAATCGCCAGGCAACCGCTCTACCCATTGAGCTATGCCCCCCTCTGATTAGGCTACATTTATTATTGGAAGTTATTTTGTCTTTTCTGTCTTAATCTAGATTGATGAGGAGACGATTGTGTCATCGACAGGAGCTCTGTCTCTCAAGAAAGTTCCAGAAGAGCTCATCGTCATTGGAGCAGGAGTCATTGGTGTGGAGCTGGTCAGTGGGACACATCTACATATGGAACCCTGTGCTGTTATTTCAGGCTTTTCAGTCAGAATTCAATTTTAAGCATTAAAATGACTCTCAAGGGTTTTGCACACTGGGGATGACTAACAAATGACACAAAAATGTGAAATACTCTCCTCAATATTTCTTATCAAAATTATTCATATAGACAGCAATACAACATTTTTGATAATTTCATCAAAACAAAACAGAAAATCCAACTGCATAACTGATGAACATGAGAACTCCCTGCCCGGCGCAGAATTTAAAGGGTCCACTTTTTTCATCAGGAGTTGTGACGTGACTTCCGTTCCTCAACATATGATTGGTTGATGCCTTTAATTCTATTTGTGAAAGCTCAGAAAAATCAGCTTTACTTTGGAAAAAACAAGATATTTTTAACCGCAAAATATCTGCGTTTAGTGTAAAACTCCCTATGACAAAAACAACAGCTGATTTTAAAAATGTATTGACCTGGATGGATTACATGAAGTAAAAATGCCCCTGGTGTATAAAGGCCATTATCCAGTATTAAAAAAAAGCTGAATAACATTGAATTCCTCTGTTAACATAATTAGGTTGAATTATTGTGGATGACAGAGTTTAGAGAAGATTTTAAAATATTGACAGCAGATTTTGATGTAAAACAATTGTCATATTTCTAAATAAGGGATCTCTGATTCATGTTCATGTTTAGATAGAAATGTTTATTAATAAAATAATAATAATAATTATGCTGATGTTTTTATTACACAACTAATGTTCAAAAAGAACATGAGTTTGTTTTTGATATGGGACATGTTCATTTTCATATTTTAGGCATCTAGCAAACATTTTTATCTAGAATGGAGACCATGACCACAGTTTGGGTTTTCTCCTTATGTCTTTGTTTCCTGTGACTTTGGTGATTTTCTCTCCTCTCATGTGCATGTGTGTCGTTCTGTCCTACAGGGATCCGTGTGGCAAAGGCTGGGCTCCAAGGTGACAGCAGTTGAGTTTATGAGTCATGTAGGTGGTATGGGTATTGACATGGAGATCTCCAAGAACTTTCAGCGCATCCTGCAGAAGCAGGGCATGAAGTTTAAGCTCAGCACCAAGGTCCTGGGAGCCACAAAGAGGCCTGATGGGAAGATTGACGTGGCGTGAGTAACACTTAAGAGTTTCCATACAAGCCTGGAAAGTTCAGGGAAATTAGTTATCACTTCGAAAAAGAATTGCTTAGTTTGGAAAATTTGTGTGGAGTTTATTGCCTTTTCTTCCATTTGAGATGTAGAATAATTTTCAATCATTGAGCAATATTGTCTAGTTTATGGTCATATTGTGAAATTAGAGAGTCATTTATATGGTCAAGTTGATTATTCATAAGTAGCATCACATTGAATACTGAAGCAAATCTCCATATCACCCTGGAAACCGAATTTAAGGAAAATATTAGAATGTTTGGTGTGTTATAATATGTTGGCATAAGTTGTCAAATGTTTATTGGAAATAAATCGTACAATTTGCCAGTCCTCTGTAACTCATGCCAAAATTTCTGTTTTTGTGTTCCCCTTCAGTGTGGAAGCTGCAGCTGGTGGCAAAAACGAGACGCTAACCTGTGATGTGCTGCTGGTGTGTATCGGCAGAAGGCCCTTCACCATGGATCTGGGCCTGGAGTCTGTGGGCATTGAACTGGACAGCAGAGGCCGCATCCCCACCAACAACCGCTTCCAGACCAAAGTTCCCAGGTACACCGTGAATTGTCTTAACTGGAAGAATACCGGGGCGACAGTATATTTAATACAGTGGTGCAATTTAATTGTTGGTGCTGCTACCTTTTTAATATGGACGTAACTGGTATTACCACCTTTCAGTGTTAAATCAGGCTGTTGACGTTGTTCATTGTTAATGCTCCAACATCATGTTGCATCTGGACTCTAAAAGTTTGGACATTCCTCTCCAGGGGTTTCGCTAACTGAACAAATTCCAAACCTTGATAATGTAGGGAGGGAGAGATGGGTGTATTACTGGTACTCTAGAGCAAGGGTTCCTAACCTGGGGGTCACCAAAGATCACAGGGAGAGCGCGGGGCCTTGAATGATTTCAGCCACAGGTTTAGTAAAATATTGGTTCAAAAATCAACACGAGTATATTCAAATGCAAACTAGTAAAAATCCATGATTATATATATTATGTATTGTATACCCCAAAAACATTCCTAGTCTCTACCATGAAAATATAACTAATTCATATGAAAAACCATCTCTCTTTAATATTGTCTAAGCTAGGTCATGTTTTTATGCACTCGCCTGCTTTAATGTACACGCTATCCAATCACAGTGTTCCTCTGGCTTCTTTCAAGATTGACACAAGCAATGTCCAATCATAGGGTTCCAAGGGGGTGGGGGTTGTGAACACTAGGAAAGTAGTACAAACAGAATAATGCGTCAGCCAAGCCTGTCTCAGACACTGTACTCAGTCTCTCTCTCTCTCTGTCTCTCTCTCTCTCTCTCTCTCTGTCTCTCTCTCTCTCTCTCTCTCTCTCTCTCTCTCTCTCTCTCTCTCTCTCTCTCTCTCTCTCTCTCTCAGAGAGAGAGAGAGAGAGAGACACGCTATTCTTGAAAGATGGGTGTCATTTTATTACAGGATTTTTTTCAAACAAACCTACCATGATAATTAAAGTCAGTCATGTGTCATTCAGGTTTTCTATACAAGCTGTTTTCACCCAGCAGTCTCATCTGCCCAGTAAAAAGTTTGTAAGTAGGTTAAATCAGCTTGCTTGGTATTAGTTTGGAATGAAGACCTGCATACATGTGACCCTCCATGACAAATGATCAGATGTAACTGCTCTACACTGATAGCCACATTAGTAATGAGCTTCTGTCTGTCTCTCTCAGTATCTATGCCATTGGAGACGTGGTGGCTGGTCCCATGCTGGCCCATAAGGCTGAGGATGAAGGCATCATCTGTGTGGAGGGCATGGCGGGTGGAGCTGTGCATATAGACTACAATTGTGTTCCATCAGTCATCTACACACATCCTGAAGTTGCCTGGATTGGCAAGACAGAGGAGCAGCTTAAAGAGGAGGTTTGTGTGTTCTTATGTGGTGATGCTATATCTTAGTAAGTAGTAAATGGTATAGTAATAGTGAAAAAGTCATTTATGCGTTCCCCTCTTCTCCGTAGTTTACCACATTATTTTAAGATTAAACAAACACAGTATGTGTGGTCAACTGTCTAACACAAGTCTGACAGGCCACTGTATCAACACAACTTTTATCCCTATGTTTTTTTAAAACTCCTACAATAAGTAAATTGTAACAATATCACTACACAATGCAAACATTTTTTTACGTAAACAGAAAGAAAAAAGTAGTTCTTTGGGTGTTTTCCTTCTAATGTACAGACTGCAATATTTCCATTCATAGCTTTACCCAAATAAGACTTCAGACAGTGGGTGGCTACATTAAATGTCAAGAAATTAAACGATGTTTTGAGTTGTCCATCATTGTGTAAAAGTGACCCAAATTATGTGGTCATTCATATGCGAGTGTCTCTGCTGTCTTCCTTCCTGCCTCTTGCTTCTCCAGGGCGTTCCTTACAAAGTGGGGAAATTTCCCTTCGCTGCAAACAGCCGAGCCAAAACCAATGCAGACACGGACGGCCTGGTGAAGATCCTCAGTCACAAGGAGACAGACAGGATGCTGGGATCACACATCCTGGGATCTGTAAGAACCACCCCTCTCTCCAGAGATGGAAAGATAGCTAGCTAGCTAGAACAGAAAAAATAAGAAAATGTTATTTTCCCTATGAATTTATTGAATGTGATGTCTTAAATTTGCTTCTCCCACTGAGAGCATTGAGAGGTGGGCACAGTTAAAAGTATTAGGATCTCACCTTGCCCCAACCTAAATATGCATGATGCAGCAAGTGGTTACTTGCCAGTGAGATGTAAGCCCTAGTATTCATTTGAAGAATACTAAAGCAGACAGAGCTGTCCAAACACATCATTCATAATGATTGCTTTGGTTATTTGACTCAAACAGCCCATTAAACTTGTTCCTGAAAAACACTGAGATAAGATGATAGCAGTATGTTTTTTGAATGGGACATATATTAAATCTATAGAGCTTCATTTTAAAGTTTGTTCCGACTACCATGGAGAGGAAGTCTGGACTGTTTTGGATCTAGACAGATTTGCAGTAACTTGCTAAATTGGCTGATGATGGTCAAACTAGCAGAAAAATTCTGCTACTTGAGATTATTAATGTCTCACCCTCTCCCTACTTACCTCTAGCTTTCAGGAGCTAGCACTCTTGCACAAACTGAGGTTTGACTTTTTATATATTCTACACTTCTCCTCCAGGGGGCAGGAGAGATGATAAATGAAGCAGCACTTGCAATGGAATATGGAGCTTCCTGTGAGGATGTTGCTCGAGTGTGCCATGCCCATCCAGTGAGTAGAGATGTAACATATGGGGGAGTTCAGTGTAAATGGACGAACTGAAATGTATTCACGTGTCACCCACTGGCTGACTGGAATGTCACTAACCATAAGTTGCAAAGTCACACCAGTGAAGTTAATTATTCTTTCATTATGAACTGGTAACGGAACTATGGGACTATTGGTCTCCCTGATGTACAAGTCACTGTAGTCCTCCTGGCATTTAACAGCGTACACTACATTACTGTGCTGGGGGACCCGGTCTTTGGGGTGGGCCAACCTTTGACGCACTGTGTTCAGGGGTTTGAAGCAACTGAGACATGATATTTGGAAAATACGCATCTCAACTTTTCCGACACTCCTCCATATACGGAATCACTACCGGCCTGCACTTTGGCTCTTCTTCTCCCGCACTTAACGTTGGTTACTCCAACTGGGCATTTGTTAAAGCCAGGAAGTCTCCCAAACAGTGCTCCAGTCAAGTGGGGGTAGAAGAGCAGCCCAAGCGCCGGTAGTGATTCCAGGAAAGGGCATCTGGCCTTAATCCCCTTTGCCAGGTAAATATGAGAGTTACATTGTAAAGTGCTTGGATTGGTCAATAGACTAGAAAGGTACAATATAAGAATGACTCCATTTATAATTAGTGTTGTCATTCTATGTTAAGTGATTATGTTCATAGAACACTGTGTTTCCATGCCAACAGGGTCAAACCTCCCTTCTCCTCATAGCTCAGCAATTCATCATTAGAAGTTTGTCTCGGCAGTTCATTGAATCTTTTTTTTTGCAGTAACTTTTAGCTAGGAACTTTTCCATTTAGTAGTACTCTTGGCACTAAGATAAAATACTTGGCACCACCTATTCATCAGACATCTCTCTCTTGCTCCCTCCCTGTCTGTCTTTGTTTCTCGCTCCCTCCTTCCCCCTCTCTCTCTGTCCCTCTCTCTCTCATTCTCCAGACTGTGTCTGAGGCCTTCAGAGAAGCCAACTTGGCTGCATCCTTTGGGAAAGCCATCAACTTCTAAAGCTCTCGGTGCTCACACACCGTGTACATAGTTGCTGTTTCCCATGCCGACACTGGCCCACAATCCTGTCTGCGAATTTTAGTTGGGCCTTAACCTACATTTAATCCCCTGACCTCCAACCAGGACTCTTCTGGACACACATCACACAAAGAGCTGTCGTGCATTTAGTCGTCTTATTTAACTATTCTCAATAAAGAAATAAAGGGGTTTGGGTGGTAAATGCTGACTGAAGATCAGATGTTTTCATTATCTGGGGGGAAACGTCAGTCAAGTTTATTGTGTAATGCTGCCTTGCTTTAGCTGCAGTTTTATTCAGTTTTCTCATGTTGAGGGCAGCTGTCATTTCGGCCACGCTGGTTAGCAGCCATTTTTTCAAGATGGAGGAAAAGTGTCAGATTTAGTTCTTACAGTGGGTAGTAGAAGTTTATAGACACCGTCAACAACTGGTTTTTATGAACTGTGGAGGAGCAGGGAGACTCCTGCCGACTGTGCTCTAGTAATTATTGGTGATATTTGTGGGAGTCGGAGTCAACTGTGGATGCAAGTTGTGCATATGTGAGCATGAATAGTTTACCTAGCTTTATCATCATGAAAATAAAGACAGGGCTATACCAAATTGGTTACTTGGCCAAACCTTCCTTTTGGAAAGTGTAAGTCAGGTCAATATTTTATTTATATACCCCAATGTCACAAATTACAAACTTGCCTCGGGAGCCTAAAGAGCAATATGATAGTCTATCCTTAGACCCTTGCTTTGAATAAGGAAGAACTTTAAATCAGAGAAAATGAGAATAAACTTTAGAGAGACCAACAGAGGGATTTCTCCCCCAAGATGGGCGAGCAATGGATGTTGTTTGCAGAATAAAAGACAATTTACGGAATAACAGAGAGGATAACTGAATTATAAAGAAATGATAAGACATGAAGAATATGGGGGGCGGCATGGCTCAGTAGGTAGAGCGGTCGCCTGGTGATCAGAAGGTCGCAGGTTCAATCCCCAGTCCTGCAGAGAAGCATGTTGAGGTGTCCTTGAGCAAGACACTGACCCCCTAACTGCTCTGCCCTGTGATAGACTGGTGACCTATACAGGGTGTACCCCACCTGTCGCCATATGAGAACGGAGATAGGCTCCAGTTCCCCTGAGACCTGATTTCCGATGAGCGGTTTACGATGGATGGATGGATGAAGAATATGATGGGGAGGATACAAACAAGTGTCCAGATACCATCTGGCTAACCTGGACCTTAGCCACAAGACCACCATCACCTGACAGGTGATGACCTGAGGAGGACAGACTACACATGCATAGAGGGAAATCTAGCATGATGCCATTCAAATGTCCACATAC
>OMLC01081908.1:0-11814 GCA_900302585.1 Regalecus glesne
ATATGAACACAGTCTCTGATTGTATTTGGTGACCCCTAAAGGGGTCAACGGGGTCACCACAGCAGATCATCATCTTCATCTCTTCCTGTCCTCTACATCTTCCTCTGTCTCACCATCCACCTGCATGTCCTCCCTCACCACATCATAAACCTCCTCTTTGGTCTTCCTCTTCTCCTCTAGCCTGGCAGCTCCATATTCAGCATCCCTCTCCCAGTATACCAGCATCCTTCTCCCAGTATACCAGCATCCTTCTCCCAGTATACCAGCATCTCTCCTCCACACATGTCCAGACCATCTCAATCTTCAAGATGATTCAAGATTCACTATGTTTATTATCCCTCCGTTTGTACAAGTACAATCATGTGAAATTCTTAGGCTGGGAGACTCCATTATAGAAACAGAGAGAGATGCACTGAACATAGGTGCCTTGACCCCCTGTGCCACCAGAGGCCCCTTGGTCTCTATTACTGCTCCTTTTTTTAAATCTAATTTTTTATTGCTGGTAGTTTTTGAGTTAACAAACATAATTTCAATGTATGCCTACAATGATGATGGTATTGTAAGACACCGATAGGTGTACTCTCAGGCCACCCCCCCTATTCACAACCTGAGAGTACACCTATCGGCGTCTTACAATGCCGTGATCGCGAATATTCCCCAATCCTTTATGAATGGTTCTCATTACCACTGAATGTGCAGTTGATCACCCAACTCTCATATGAACCCAACCTATTGTTGTGTGGCATCAAGGTACTGTTTATAAGGAGGGGGATGTTTGCCTTCAGCTTAGACTGAAGAAGTCACCTGGTGAGTGACGAAACGTTTCTCAATAAACCTCTGATCCAGCTGAACTGATTCACCTCTTTTATGATTTCCATACCTGGATTATTGAGCATGCATCAAGACACTTATCATTGCACCTTTTGTCTCCAGCTTCATCATCACTCTGACACTCTCTTGACCTCCAACATGCTCTTGACATACTCTTCCTTCAGGATTACCCCCACTCCATGTCTCCTCCTATCTGTACCATGGTAGAAGAGTTTGAACCCACATCCTATGCTCCTGGCCTTACTCCCCTTCCACCTCCTCTCTTGAATACACAGTATGTCTACCTTCCTCCTCTCCATCATACCAGCACTGCTCTAGTCCTTTACCATTCATAGTGCCAACATTCAAAGTTCTGACTCACCTTCACACCTCTACCTTCTTCCTCTCCCACTGTCTCTGGACATGCCTCCCTCCTCTCCTTCACCCAACAGTAGCTTAGTTTAAACTGGCACCCTACTGGCCAGTAGTACCAGTGGCAGTCCTTGGTAACCCAGACCTCAACTGATCCAGTATGGAAATCTGATTATAATCTGCCCATTTGATTTGACAAGGTTTTACACTTGATACTCCTCTTGACGTAGCCCTCCCCATTAATCGTGGCTTGAGACTTGCACTAAGATTGTCTTCGCTTGTACATCAGGGGGCAGCATAGCTCAGTGAGTAGAGCGGTCGTCTGGCAATCAGAAGGTCACAGGATCGATCCCCGGTCCTGCAGAAAGCATGTTGAGGTGTCCTTGAGCAAGATACTGAACCCCTAACTGCTCCCCGAGCGCCATATAGTGGCAGCTCACTGCTCCTATACAATAGGTTGGGTCAAAAATGGAGAGAAATCCAAATGTCCACTTGTGGGACTGATAAGGGAATTGAAAATAGAAAATCTTCATTAGCTGGGTTAGGTTACATGCTTGTGTAGGCAGGGTTAAATGTAAAAGACGTTGCATTAAGTGCAACATCAACTTGGTATCCTGTATTAGATATCTGTTGTCTTATGTCAAGGTTCTAGATGGGGGGATCTGTGTCAGTTCATTTTTAATTGTTTTCCATGATTGTTAATATCATTCAGGAATTTGCTGCTACCCTGACCCTAACTCTATATATATAATGCATGGGAGGGGGATTGTAACAGTGTTCCGTTTTTTTCATCAGGTTATGAAACCAGTAACCACTGTATATGGCTGCAAATCTTTTACTATGAGCACTCCCACGGCTTTTGTTATTTCTTTAGTTTTTTGAATTTGTCGCAATTTGTTGTTGGAAGGCAGCAGCGAGAGATTCAAATGAACTCTCCTTGTCCCTCCTGCAAAGGATACAACCGGGTAATAGTCATGTAAATGAGACATCATGTTAGAAGTGTTTCCACTCAATTAGCCGACAGTGGTAAAGCAGTGCATGCAGACTGTACTTTGTTTGTGTATGGTCCTCTTACCCTCGTCATATTGAATGCTGAATCCAAAATGTTCCCACAGTGAATTTGAGATAGTGGTACCTTTTCAAATTTGCTGCTCTGTGTCTTGGTAGTACTTGCCCTTGTCACTTTGGAGCTGAAAAAATAACTTTTTGTAGTCCCCTTGTCTTCTCCAGCCCATATTTGCATACAAAGTTCTGATAAGCTCAAGGGAAATTCTGATATACTCCAAAGATGTTCTGTGTATTTGAATGTGCAATAAGATAAGATAAGAAATTCCTTTATTAGTCCCACAGGGGGAAAATACGGTGTTACAGCAGCAAAGTGGAAAGCACAGTAAGAGAGGCATCATATCGAAAGCATAATATGTGACAGTAATTTAAATAAGGGGAGAAATATGAACACTATATACAGTATGAACAGAAAAAGCAAAAACAAAAACAACACTAATTTTAAATTAAATGGTCTGTTGATGTTGTTCATGTATTAAATTTGTTCTATTGGGGGAGCAGTGCTGGTTATATAGTCTAGCAGCTGCAGGAAGGAACGACCTGTGGAAACGCTCCTTCAAACACCTTAGATGGAGTAACCTGTCACTGAAGGAACTCTCTAGTCTAGACATGTAGTCCTGCATGGGGGGAGAACCATTGTCCATCATGGATGACAGTTTAGCCATCATCCTCCCTTGTCCCACTAGCCCCACAGTGTTGAGGGGGCATCCCAGTACAGAGCTAGCTCTCTAGACCAGTTGATCAAATGTGTCTGTTGTCTGTGGTGCAATAAACAGGTTTTAGAATGTAAAGCGAAATGACAAGCATACTGTATTAGAATGTGTGCATACTGAATATTAGATTGAGTACCGAAGGGGTTGACAACATACAGCGTACCGTTGCATCCTTCTCACATATCAGCAAATGAAAAGCATGACTTCTTAAGACTTATAAATACTAATCAGTACTACTTTCCTTCTTATCTTGTTCTAGCCTCCATAGAGACTCAGATGAATCGTCAAGACGACATGCTGAGTGTGCATGAGATCCGATTGGCTGATATGGATCTTCGTTTCCAGGTTTTGGAGACTGCCAGCTTCAATGGAACCCTGATTTGGAAAATCCGAGACTACAAGAGGAGGAAACAGGAAGCTGTGGCATCTAAAACACTCTCTCTCTACTCCCAGCCTTTTTACACAGGATATTTTGGCTATAAGATGTGTGCCAGAGTGTATCTGAATGGAGATGGCATGGGTAAAGGCACACACCTGTCTCTCTTTTTTGTGGTGATGAGGGGGGAATATGATGCCCTACTGCCATGGCCTTTTAAACAGAAGGTAAAGATGAAATTGTCTGTCTGTCTGACTATCCAGATGTCTGTCTGGCTCCCTTGACCATCTTTTTGACTAACTGACTTACCCATCGGTTCCATTTATATACAGTGTAATATTGTGAATGTCTATTTGTCCTTTTTCATGAGCTTCTGTATGTCTATGTGTTGTATCGGGCTTTGTGTGTGTGTGTCTGTGTGTCTGTGTGTGTCTGTGTCCTAGGTAACATTGATGCTGATGGATCAGGGTCCCACCAGGAAGCATCTTGGGGATGCCTTCAAGCCTGACCCGAACAGCAGCAGCTTCCGTCGGCCAGTGGCAGAGATGAACATCGCCTCTGGCTGCCCACTATTTGTGGCCCAGAGTGTTTTGGAGAATGGAAGCTACATCAAAGATGACACCATCTTCATCAAGGTCTATGCCAGAACCATGCTGTTAACACTTTAACATGCTAAAACTTCTTTTATAAAGCCAGAACCACATTGTTAATCCTTTTACATGCTAAAATGCGATAAGGTATTCCTTTATTAGTCCCACAAGGGGACATTTACAGTGTTAAAAGCATAAAGGCAGCAGAATGGAGCATTAAAAAACGACTTTATAAAACCAGAATCACCTTCCTAACCCTTTTACATGCCTACTTTATAAGCATGTTACAACTTTACTTTTGATGATAAAGAATAACTCAACACTAGGCCATTTAATGAATTTGCTGACATCATTAAGGTTAAATAGCATGAAAAGGTTAAAACATGGCATTCTGGACTTGGTATTCTGTGATGGTTACTATAGCAGGATAAACACAGTTTTAGCTAACTACATTGGTAATGGATTTCGTATTTATCGAGCTCCATGAGATCTAGTGTCCTAATAAGAGCTCCGTTATCCTTGATAAGACATTGAACTGATGATGTTTCTTTCACTTGAGAAACATAGTCAAACTCAGTTCTGTTGTGTGAAGAGCTGAAATGGAGATGTGAATACATCCTTCTATCTCATCACGTTTAGACTCTTGTGATTCTCTTTTTACCTGGCTTAGCAAATCTTCCTTGAAAAATTTACAAACCATCCAAAATATTCTAGCTAGGCTTTTAACAAGGTACAACATATGGTCGGTCATACGTTATACCAAATAAATGTTTACTTAATTATTTTAACTTCTTTACTCTGGCTTTCTGTTAATCTTAGAATTAATTTTAAAATCATGGTGCTCACTTAAAAGTCCTACATGGTCAGGCTCCCCATTACATCATAGACCTTCTACACCCCCATACCACAAACCAAGCCCTTGGATCCTCTAACCAGCCTCATCTAAGTGTCCCTTCGACATGTTTTGGAATTATGCTTCCCAGGCAGCAGCTACTAATCACTGTTATCGTCTACCAATAAGTGTTGGTTCTGTGGACTCTGTAGACTCACTTCCTACTTGCTAAGTTAGTTGCCGCATAGTTGCTGCATAGCTCAGTAAGTGTGAGACATTCAGGACTTCCGAATGCAGCGTGTGGAATAGACGTGTGCAGCTCACTCCCACAACCAAGCTATTCACATGCCTTTTTATGCTAGCCTTTTTTCAGAAAATTATTTTGTCATAGGTTTTAGAACTAGTGCTGACCATTCAGGCAACCTCATAATGTCCAAACTTAAGGGCAAAGTATATAAACGCCAGCCTGCAATGTCATCTGCTAGCACTAGCATCAGCATGGCGGAGATTAGCTCTCTGCTGGAGGAACACAGGCTTGCACTTGCTGCTGACTTTAAATCATCATTTGGTTTGTTGACTTCTATATTGGACACCCTGCACACAAAGGTCACTGACCATGGACAATAGATAGACTCTTTGGAAGATATTATTACAGACACTGACCACCACATCCAAAAACTGGAGACAGCGTGCTCTGCCATGCAACATGGCAATGAGTCTCTTAGGACCAAGGTGGCTGACCTAAAGGGTCACAGCGGATGATGAAATGTAAGGATAATTGGCCAACCTGAGAACATAGAAGGCACTCGTCCATTCACATTCTTTTCGCAACTGCTTCTGTATGTCTTTGGCTCAAAGGTGCTTGGCTCTCTCCCTGAGCTGGACCGAGCCCATAGAAGCCTGGCTCCAAAACCTGCTCCTGACGAGTGACCACGACTTGTCATCATATGGTTCCACCATTTCCAAATCAAGGATCTGGTTATTCATGAGGCACGTAAAGGAGACGATCTACAATGGCCACAAGATTCACCTTTATGATGACAACAGCCCGGACCTGTTGAAACGGCGCGCCGAGTTCAAAACCTTTCTATCTGGAGATCTACCAGCATGGCTACTAGCTGGCTCTTCTCTATCCTGCAGAGCTACACATTACCCTGTCTAATGGAGAGAGAGCATGGCCCCTGACTGTTGCAGAAGCTACTAAATCTGTCCTTGGTTTGCAAGTGGATAAACAACACGTAAACTACTGAACTTTGCATTCACTTGAGTGTAGGTCCTTTTTTGGTGTGTCTATTTGGCGGCTGCAACAAGTTTCATTTGTCTCCTTGGCCAAACAGGCGAGCACTAGCTTGGCATTCTTGCTATTAACAACGAGGCTGACTTATCCTTGCTTGGCGTAGCCTACTATGCGCCTGTTATACAGCACCTTGAGCCGTTTTGTTTCCCTCCTCTTTTATGTGAGGTTGGTCGGTTTTGTTTTTGACAATCTTAGTGCTGCTAAATGTGAGCCTGTTATACCTGTTGCAACTGGCTTTTCCTTACATTAGCATAATCAGATAGGTGAGCTTTTATGCTTTCCTTACTGTGGAAATAAAACATTTAAATTTGGAAGGGTGGAAAATATTCTGATCAGAGAATCAGAGTGCTCCATGTTGCTGCGTGTCAATGCAGTGGCTGGAATTATGGGGAGGGGGGTTAGGGTTGGGTCTCGGGTTAGTGTAATCTCAGTTAGTTTTTGTGTTTTATGTGCATTTTCTTCCATCCTGCCTGCATGCTGCTCTTATAACTTCATGTACCCAGCCTAGTCAAGTGCCTTACCTCTTATCATTGGTGCTGGCATGGGAGCACGTGGCTTCTCTGCATGCACTTTCAAACCTCTTGAGAGGATCCAGAGCGCTGCGGCTTATCTGATCTTCAACCAGCCCAAAAGAGTTTATGTCACCTCTGTTCATAACCCTCCACTGGCTCCCAGTGGCTACTTGCATCAAATTCAAAACCTTGATCCTTGCTTACAAATCAGCCACTAAAACAGCTCCAGTCTACCCGAACTCCTTCATTAGGGTCTACACTCCCTCTCAGTGCTTAAGAAAATGCTAAAAACCACCCAGCTCAGTCCTGAGCACCACTGTACTTGAACTCGACTTGATGATAATAATGAAGAAAGGGGGTGAAAATTACTTCTGTTTAGTATTTACATGGCGTCTTGGCACTGCCTCATAGCTCCTATGTCCTGTCAGACTTGAGCTTAGCTTTGGGGCACTTACTGGCATTTTTCATTCTTGACTAGACCCTGCCTTGGGTTGAACTGATTCTCAGATGTATGTCACTCTGGATACAAGCCTCTGCTAAATGAATGGACTTTGGTCTCATGGATCTCATGCTTCACATACAATGGCAAAACAACAATCTTCAAATATATACACAAGGACTGATTATGTACAGGTGAAAATAAGAGGCGATATGCCAAGCCAATTTTATTAGCATAGTTCACTATCACAAATTGCAAATTTGCCTCAGTGGACTTTACACTAACACAACATTATGTTGTCTTAATGTACGCCCAATAATCCAGGTAAGGGAATCACGGAAAAGGTGAATCGGTTCAACTGGATAAGAATTTTATTCAGAAAAATTTCATTACTAAAAAAGTTGACATCAAAGTCTAAGCTTTTTTGTGACATCCTATCCTTAGACCCTCTCATCGAACAATGAACAATCCCCTAAAGAAATTTAACAGAAGGAAATAAATAGGAAAAACACCTCAAGGAGTGCAACAGAGGAAGGATATCTCTCCCGACATGGAGTGGTGCAGAGAATGCGTCAGAGATATTGGAATAAATGTAAGCTGGTTACTGACATACATGCCTGATGTAGATGGACATAACAGAGCTTACTTGTCTGTACAATGTACAGTACAGTATATTGAGTGGTCGTTAGACTAGAAAAGGGCTCTATAAGAAAAAGTCCATTTACCATATACAAGTCATATGGTTGGAACTTTACAATGTTAAGCATTCATGTGAATGAGATAAAGGTTTCCTTTAACTACTGTGATACGAGCATTTGTCTCTATATCGCTGTGGTTTCATCTGGCGAGTGATTAATATATAACAGACTAAATTTACTTGGCTTCCTAAAATGCTTGTATTTAATTGACAGGTTACCGTGGATACCTCGGACCTCCCTGACCCCTGATCTGCTAACCTCTGACCTTGCTGGTCTGATATCAGCTGGCATCCTGCATGACACAGAGCAAAGGATGGTGGGATATATGGACGGAGGCTTGGATGGCTTTCTCAGAACAACATGGGAAGGGATGAGAACAGAAGATGAACGTCCAGAGCCTTCCAGAGTTCTATCGGGCAAACAGAGAGATGTAGACGGACACAGAGCAAAAGAGCAACTGATAGAGGGGGATAGAGAGTCAGTAATAGACAGAGGGACAGATAGAGAGGAAGATGAAGACAGACAGATGGACAGACGTATAGACCTGTCAGATCCACCAATATAACATATGTACATTTTTAGATGTATGTACATTATTATGTACATTATCCAAACCCATGGGACATCCCAGAATATTGATACATCAGTACAATTTGTTTGACTCAATATTATTATTATTATTATTATTATTATTATTATTATTATTGATGTTTTAAAGGCTGACAGTTGGGCTGTTCACAGTGGGAGTCTTAATGCTGCTGTCTCCAAACCTAACAAGGTGTTGGCTGTAAACATAGAGGAATGTCCTCCATAATGTCTGCATTGTGACATGGTGACAAACCTCCTAGAATTCAGCTGACAGATAATCACTGTTACCTAGCAACAGTGAACTGGAGCCAACATGGCTGGCAGAGGGTGTCATCTGTTGGGCAGTGATGGGACTAAGCCAAGCCTCTCATTGTCTTTCTAATGTTCTCTTACTGATGCTGTGCATCAATCCATAACTTTACTTTTATTTACCGTCGATCATGTCATGGGAGGAACTGAAATGGTTTTTAAAGCTAAACTCTACTGTCCACCATTATCACAATACACACCGTGAAAAACTGGTACAAGTCCTAGTAAGTCCATCAGAGAAACAGTAGTCTCTCTTGAATGAGGAGCTGAAACCCCATTAATAGGAGTGACTGATGCATGGTGGAGATAATTTGCACAGATTGTTTTCTGAATGTTTTATGGTGAAGTTTATTAAAAAGATGTAAAATGATTGTGGAGCTTTTTGTTTGATGGTCTAATGTTTCCACTGTTGGACATAGTCTATGGTGACACGGTGGCTGAGAGGGCTAGTGATCTGTGCTGGCAATCCAGACTGTGTGGGATCAAAACTGGCCATTGTTCTTTGGGGCGGCATAGCTCAGTGGATAGAGCAGTCATCGATCGGAAGGTTACAGGTTGGATCCTCGGTCCTGCAGAAACCATGTTGAGCTGTCCTTGAGCAAGACAGTGAATCCCAGGTGCCATATGGTGGCTCCCCACTGCTCCTGTACATAGGATGTGTGAAATGCAGAGAATTGCAAATTTCCCCTTGTAGGGCTGATAAGGGAAAATTATTATTGTTGTGGCATGGATGGCCAACATGATCCCAAAAGGGCCAGTGTGGGTGCAGGTCTTTGTTCCACCCAAATAAATGCACACCTGTGTTTACTTAACAAAGACCATTGGTTGACAAATAGAATCAAATGTCTTGATGCATTCTCAATAATCCAGGTCTGGGAATCACAAAAAGAGTGAATCAGTTCAACCGGTTCACAAAGGATTGGGAGATTGCAAATGTTCCCCAATCTTTTGTGAACGGTGCTCATTGTCACTCATCACCCAACTTGCAAATGAACCCAGCCTATTGCGGTGTGGTACCGATGTAACTGTTTATAAGCGGGGAGTGCTCGCAGTCAGCTCAAACCGAGAAGTTCACCTGTTTGTGTGACGAAACGTATCTGAATAAACTTCTGATCCAGTTGAACCGATTCACCTCTTTTGTGAATAGAACCAGGCGTGTATCTGCTTGTTAGAACACAGACCTGGACCCACAACGGCCATTTCGGGATCATATCGGCCACCCCTGGAAACTTAAAGAGATTCAGGCTCACTTTATCTCTGAATTCATGCAAAATGTATATGTTTTATACACAATCCTAACGTCATTAATAGATGCCATAAACAGCTGTTACTGGGGCCTCCGGTAGCGTTGGAGGTTAAGGCGACGTTCTGCTATGAAGAAATTACACCACGTCTGTCAGCATTAAATTGAAAACGGACTCTATTTTTTAAATCCCTGTTTTCCCCCCACCTGAATTCCCCGAGTTGCCTATGACTGGATGTGTATCTTTGATGCCCATCTATAGCGTCGACAGGAAGGAGGAAGCCATATCATGTCTTGATGCATGCTCAATAATTCAAGTATGGGAATCACAAAGAGGTGAATCGGTTCAACTGGATCAGAAGTTTATTCAGAAACATTTCGTCACTCAAACGGTTGACGTCTTCAGATGTCATTGAGATTGTCCCACCTGGATTATTGAGCATGCATTTAGACATTTAGTGAGAGCAGACATTAAGTGAGAACATTAAGGCTTAGATGAATGTGGTTACACCACGGCCAGAGGAGGTATTACAGGCCTCAGACAAGGAGCGTTGTTCCTCATTGTTGTCTCCATATCCACCATCATTACCCTCCTTCGCCATCTGGTGGACAGACTGAATAATTTTGGGAGACCGGAAGCTTCCTTTGTAACCAAACTTTTCACAGCTTGCTGGGAGCAAAACCCGAGTGGAAAAGATAAGACGACCTGAAATATTCTTCCTGAATTCTTTGGTAAGTGTTTCTAGCTTGTTTAAACTTGTTGGCGTTTATTGAAGATTTAAACCGAGCCAATTGCCTGAGTTACTACTGTGTTGTTTTCTTGTCACTGTGAAGTTAGTCTGGGTTGCACCCGTGGTGTGGATTAAATGAGGCTGTTTTCTTTGATTATGGTCCACGAATTCCGTTTAAAGCAGCTGGCAGCTAGTCAGTTGAGTTGCTGCAGTTTTTGACTGATCCGTTAAAAGAACGTTTGAGACTGATAGTTAAAAATTGTAACTGTTAGCTTAGTTGGCTAATTGGACTACATCTCGCACTTTACGAATGACGAATGGATTGCAGACCTTTTAAGGTTTGTGTAATTGACCAACTAATCCAACGAGGTGCATTAGTTGGTTTAGGTAAACGACCTCTCTCCAGACGTTTAATTATTTCAACCAATTTAATCCAGCAATCTAATTAAAACTTTAATTTGTTTTCACACAGAAGGTGAATCAGTTCAACCATACAAGAAGTATTTTTTTTCAGAAACGTTTCATCTCTCATACAGGAGACCTCTTCAATCTGAGCTCACTGTAACTTCCCCATCCACCACAAAAAGTGGTGAATTGGTTCAACCAGATCAGAAGTTTATTCAGAAACGTTTCATCACTCAAACAGGTGACTTCTTCAGTCTGACCTGACTGCAAGCATTCCTCCCCTTATAAACAGTACATCGATACCACACACATAGGCTGGGTTAATATGCAAGTTAGGTCATCAACTGCACATTCAGTGGCAATGAGCACCATTCACAAAGGATTGGGGGATATTTGCAATCAATCAAGTTTAAACGTGGGTGAAGTAGAGGGAACGGCCGTCTTTGAATAGGGGTGGTGGCCTGAGTACATCTGTTTGCGTCTTACAATGCCGTGATTGCAAACATTCCCCAATCCTTTGTGAATGGTGCTCATTGTCACTGAATGTGGAGTAGAACACCCAACTTGCATATGAACGTAGACTATCACTGTGTGGCATCAAGGTACTGTTTACAAGGGGGGGTGTATTCTGCTCAGACTGAAGAAGTCACTTGGTTAGTGACAACACATTTCTAAATACACTTCTGATCCAGTTGAACTGATTCACCTCTTTTTGTGACTTTATTTGGTCATTGCATTCTTACAATGAATTTGGTCCCCTGTATGTAACCCATCTACCATATTTGAAAATTCATACTGACATTTGCAAGTATGTATCCAGATGTACTCATGGTG
>OMLC01081910.1:0-14859 GCA_900302585.1 Regalecus glesne
TGTGTGTGTCTGTATACATACAGACACACACACACGTATACACACACACACACACATACACACACACACACATATATACATATACACACACACACACACACACACACACACACACACACACACACACACACACACACACACACACACACACACACACACACACACACACACACACACACACACACACACACACACACACACCTATAGATAAAAAATAAATTGTGCCTGTCCATCTTAAATGGAGCATAGGGTCACTAACCAGGCCTGGTATAGCAATGGATAATTCGCAGACTCATAGGAGTGGACATCTCAGCAACAAGCTGAAAAGAGAAGGAGTGTGTCGTGTAAATTGTTGACAGATCGTTGACGTACATTGAATGGGCCAGGCGAGAGTTTAGTTCCCTTAAGTATTGAGGCAACCTCCATTGGTTCAACCTTGTGACCAGATATAAAAAAATAAAATTGTCCATTGCCCTTCGAGTACGTAATCTCATCCCAAATCCTCTGACGTCAGCTAACGCCTACAAATACAAGATCGTTAAATGTGTTGTCCTCTTAGCGAAACATTGAATACGGTTTAAACCCTATCGCAGTAAGAATATACAGGTTTGTCCTAATTTGGCTGAAGAACAATAGGATTTATGCACGGATGCCCAGCTTTTATGAAGTCACTGGTTAAGTGCGTATGCCGGTAACACCGAGAGCTACGGCTCGCAATCTTTTTAAAAAAACTCTTATTTTAGATTTAAAATCTGAGGTTATAAAGGCAACAAAATTACAGTTACGACCTGACCCCATCCGTGTCATCTCACATGGTTCTTACCTTGTACACAACTTTTAGCAGGTTGGTAACGGTCGCAGGAGGCAGTGTTTACTGGGGGACCGGATTTCATCGTGTGCAGCCCAAATTTAAAAAACGTAGAAGAAGAAGTTTAGACCGTCATCGGCGCCATGTTTGTTGTGGCCTATGACATGCGTTATTTTACCACACCCGTATTTCGAGAAGGCCCAACTCCTCTGCCTCTGATTGGCTAGCCCTAACCCTAGCCAAACAGCAACGACAGAGCAAAGAAGTACAAACCAATGAGAGGCAGATTAGAGCGGGTCTTCGGGAAATACGGGGGGATGGACACTTATTGAAGTAGAGCTTGGTGGATTAAGCCCTGATGCCCCTGCTGATGCCTGGTGGTGGGTTCGAACTATCTTTCTCTGTCTCGTCGGTTCCCAGAGCAAGCACTCTACCACTGAGCTACCCTAGCCCCCAACTGCTCCTACACAATAGGATGGTTGAATGCAGAGGACACATTTCATTGTAGGGAATACAATGCCCAGATGAAATGGCTTTACCTCCTTAAAATTGATTGGTGCCACTGTGGGCCTTGTCCGTTGACAGGCAGGGCAGAGTCAACTGGACAGGGGGCAATGACAGAAGAGATTAATTAAAATCTCAGGGTGAGAGCCACAGAAGGAGAAGACAGTATTTACCCCTCATACACTGAAAACTAGTTCACACTATCAACAATTATTGACAATTGGGCATCTCTATTTATTATAGATGAGTCATTTTCCCTTTTGAAAAAATTGTCCCTTTTGCAGCTGTAACAGGATCTTGTCAGAGAGTGAGAGAGGGAGGGACGGAGTGGAGGGGGGGAAGTTTCAGTCAGTCTCTCTCATCACTAGGCTCTAAAACCTCATCGCGCTAAAGAGCCAAACTTAAAGATCAAACTGGAGGGACATTTAAAAAGGTATTTAATCTTAACAATTTGGTAGCTTTGAACATTTTTTGCTGCTCATAATCGACGGTGACAAAGTTGATTCACAATGGTCGAGATGACAGACACTTTAACTGGCAGTGCTGTTTAAGACCTATGTGTGAAAATGTCAGCAGAAATGTTTAAAACAGATAGGCTCAATCAGAAGCGCATTATGTCTAAGGATTAAGATAGGACTGTTGCCAAAATGTTGACTATTTTGTGATGAGGAGGAACAATCTTTCCTTCATGTCCTCCTACTAAGATGTTAAGTCCATCTGGTCCGGGCCAGGCTATTCACATGGAGGACAGCACTGGTTCTGACACAGGGTCAGAGGCCAGTTTTGGACCACTGGCCGCTGAGACAGATCGGTTTGGCTTCATTTTGGTGAATGGCTCTACAGCTGGGTGAGTAACACATAGTTTGTGGTAGGTACTGTGTCTTGGCTTTCAGTCTCTATTATTGGTCCATTGAAATGGCAAGTAAAGTTCATGTAAAAATAAAATGTAGAAAAATCACCGTGCTGTCTAATAAATGTTGGAGCAAGATATAATCAGCCGAGCAAAAAGTGATCACCTGTCATCTTCACCCTCCTTATTCATTACATCCTGGACTGTTGCTGTGGAGACGTGTGGTGCCGTTGTGTGGTTTCCTGTTTCCTGTCTTATATGGTGCTGCCTCCCTTTATGATTACAACACATTCAAATATGTGAATGCATGTCAGCTATGCACAGGTTGTCTCTGTGCAAGGTCTCCATTTAAATCAACTTAACCACAGCACAGGCTTAGAAACATCCATGCAGACAACCAGATTTTCTGATCACTGCGCCAAATGTTCTAATTTTTGCAGGTTTAAGAATAAATACATATCGAATGTTAATCTACAATTGTGTATTTGTGCTTATTATCTTGTCAGTAGTCTGGGCCCACCTCCTGAGTCGGTGAGGCAGAGAGAGGCCAAATGGATCAGCATTATCAGCCAATGGGATCACATATTACTGAAGAAGACAAGCAAAGTATGTCTTGAGAAAGAGGGAGAGAGGGATCATTAAAGTAAAATCTAATCAACATTTTTCTTTGTTAATGTTATCTATCAATTTATGTTTACATCAATCTATAAACATTGAAAGATGTGGATCTGAAATATTGGTTCCTTAGTCCGAGTTCATTTTTACATATCATGATTAATCCCTAATTTTTCGGGGTGGATACAGATTTGGATGTAATGTGGGGGATTAAGGCCAGATGCCCTTACCGGTGCCCATCAGTGGGATTGACTCCACAATGCCTGACTTGGATATGTGTGCCAACCTGCACACACAACCTGAGCTACTGCAGCCTTCCTTAGTAAAGGAGAAAATAACTCCATGTTTGTTGCAGTATAGTGATATATGACTTTGACGTTAATGGTGTTATCCTCAGTTACACTGTTCTAGTGTCAGTATTGACATTAGTTTTGGTCCTACTGGACTTCAGTTTCCCTTGCCGGCTAAAATCCTTGGACTTGACCCAGATTCGGCAAGCATCAGTTTCGGACTTGACATTAACGCAAACCCCTGAAAGACTTGGTCTCACTTTTGGTGGTCTGGTCTTCCCATAGTCATTAGATGGTACCATAAAGCAGCTTTTAGATGGATCAGGTCCAGTAAAGTTGATGACAATTTCTAACAATGACCTATTGGCAGGGATATATCATTAAGGTATTGCGATTGCTGCTATGGACTAACAAAAACCCTCCTGACCTTTGTCCTTCAGGTCAAAGAACAGTGTCAGAGGGGCATCCCAGCCTCACTCAGAGCCAAGTGCTGGCCACTGTTGTGTGGAGCCACTGAAAAGATGAAACACAGCAGTAACCTCTATCAGGTAAGAGTGTACAGGTATAGACTGTGGTAAAGAAATGAAAACCAGTACTCTTATCATGCATATGAATACAGATGGGATTGCAGAGCAGCTATACCATGTGATGAGTGTGCAAAAGTACCCACAATTCTATCTGTGTTTGAGTCTGTATAAAAATAAGCATTTAAATGTTTTCGATTATATTCGGTGGTAGTGTGAGGACCCTTTTTTTGGTAAAATGGCCCTTTTTGTGTCAGAGACTAGACTCACAGTCTGCGCTGCAGAGCTGGGTGGATGTAATCGAGAGAGATCTAGGCCGACAGTTCCCTTTCCACGAGATGTTCCTCTCTCGGGATGGGCACGGGTAAACAGCTTTTCTACCTTTGTGGCTTCTGTTGACGGAGGTGTGGTATCAGACTAAGCATATTCTCCATTTCCTCAATTCCTTAGCTTCTGCTTATCCCCTCACCCATGTTCTTGTATTTTTACCCCTGCTAGTCACATAAATCACAACTAGTATTTTGGTTATAAACATATAAACATTGATTCAGAGCATAAAAACAGGAGACAGTTACTTAGATCAGTCAACTTGCTAATTTTAGCTCAACAAGCTTATTAACATTGACCAGCTGGCTGGTATAAAGTTGTTTATCTAAGACTGAGTATATATCTTTTTTTTTTGCTTGTAAATCACTGTATTTTCTGTGTCCGTAGGCAGCGTGGACTATTTCGGGTGCTGAAGGCCTACACCCAGTATCAGCCGGAGGAGGGCTACTGTCAGGCGCAGGGGCCTGTGGCTGCCGTGCTACTGATGAACATGCCTACTGAGGTAGTGACCAATTCATCAATACATCAGCTATCCCAAAAACACTATCTGAATAAACCAATGAATTTGACTTATAGATTTAATTTACAACTATGTAAGTGAATGAAGGAAAAATCTCACATCCAACAGGAAATTGCCCTACTTAACTCTAGATGGTACATGTTCCTAAATCTGAATATATAGAACCTTTCCTGCCCTCAGAATGCTTGGATGGCACATCTAAATGTGTTTCTTTCTCACCCTCAATCTGCACAAGATATAGTTCTAATGTTCTGTATCCCAGTGAGGCCAAAGGCAATGTTCTATTATGTGTAACGCATAATACTTGATAAACAACAAAGTTATCCTTTATTCTCTCAAATGGCTCATGGACATAAATTTGAACATCTGCAGCTTCTGATATTGATGTTAAGGGACCTATCCTGCGGCCCTTCTCTCCTTATCTGACTTTACTAGGAGGCCTTCTGGTGCCTTGTGCAGATCAGTGAACAATACCTCCCTGGATACTACAGCCCTCTGCTGGTAAGACTGTGTTCCTGCATGCCCGCATACCTCACCAACCCCTACACAAACACCTCCTTCATTTAGCTTGTTCACTACAGAAACATTGCAAGCAGTTTATCTTGATGCATACTTAATAATCCAGGTATCGAAATCACAAAAAGAGGTGAATCAGTTCAACTGGATCAGAAATTTATTCAGATATGTTTCATCACTCAAACAGGTGACTTCTTCAGTTTGAACTGACTGATCCACTGAATGTGCAGTTGATCACCCTACTTGCATATGAACCCAGGCTATTGTTGTGTGGTATCGATGTACTGTTTAAAGGGTGGGGATGTAGTCAGCTCAGGCTGAAGATGTCACCTGTTTGAGCGACGAAACATATCTGTATAAACTTCTGATGCAGTTGAACCGATTCGCCCTTTTTGTCAAGGTTGCAAGAGGTTTCTTTTTTATAAGGAGTATGAACACATTTAACATCTGCACATCTTGTCCTTAAACCAGTCAGCTCATATATGACAGCCACATGTTCCAAGGGTTTTATTTCCCCCCAAAGTGAATACCACAATACAGGCTGATTTCAAGAATTAGCATGCCATGAACCAGAAAGGGGGTAGAAATCAGTTAAAATCCATAGGAGTCAGGTTGTTGGGCTGAAAAGGTTTTTTTTTATAGCACATGAATTAGTATTGGCAAGTTAAACACCTGAACCTTGTATGTCTGTGTGCATGTTTGTGTATGCATAGGAAGGAGTTCTGTTTGATGCAGGTGTGCTGACCTGGGTTCTGAAAAGGGCTTGTCCAGCTGCCCACAGACATTTGGAGAGTTATGGAGTGCAACCACTCATGTTTGCCACCGACTGGCTGATGTGTTTGTTCACGCGACACCTGCCCTTCAACACCTTGCTCCGAGTGTGGGATCTCTTCTTCTGCTATGGTATGTCCTACTCATAGGAAAGACCGTTAGTTTGGCAGCAAAATATGAGATATCATAATAATTCTAAAACGTCTTTTCTTGTTCCTAAATTGAAAAAAACTCAAGTTTGACTTAATACTCCATCCATTTCAACCACTTATCCGAAGTTGGATTATGGAGATAGCCATTCCAGGAGGGTACTCCAAACTTCCCTTTTCCTGGCCAAATCAACCAGCTCTGAATGGGGGATCCTGAGAGATTCCCAGGCTAGTATGGAGATATAATCTCTCCACATGGTCCTTGATCTACCTGTGGCTTCCTCCTAGTAGGATGTGCCTGAAACACCTCACTAAGGAGGAGACCAAGTGGCACCTCAAAAGATGCCGGAAGCACTTCAACTGGCTCCTTTCCACATAAAGGAGCAGCAGCTCTGCTCCGAGTCCCTCACGGATGACTGAGCTTCTCACCCTGTCCCTAAATCAAGTTAATTTAATCTGTTGAGGAAACACTGCAAAAAGATATGTAAGAACTACTAGACTCAAGATCATAATTGAATTCAAAAAATCACCTTTGTTAGCATGAACTATGATGACATGTCATCACAATTACTTACAGTTTTTATTTACAAAAGGTTTGCTTTGGGTACAGTATATTTTTTTGCTACAAAAATGTATTCATTAAATATTTGGACTGATTGCTGGTCATGGAATGAGACAATTCTCTCACATACAAGATGTTTTCTCCATTTTCCTTTGTATCCCATCAGTCTGTTTAAAGGTGTTCCTCATGCTGCATGCTCATTTCAGCCATTTCTCCTCATGTTGTGTTCCCAGGGGTGCGGGTGCTATTCCAGGTGGCAGTGGTGCTGGTACGCAGGGTGCTGGGGCGGGCCGAGAAGAGGCAACAGTGCCAGGGTCAGGTGGAGACCCTGGAAAAGCTCAGGGCCATCAAGGAGGAGGTGAAAGATGAGGATGATTCGTTCATAGCTGAGGTTAGAATTAAAGTGTTAATTCCTTCTGATAGAAATCACAAGAAAATAGGGATACTTTAATGTCATAGATACAAAGCTCAACTACTGAGTGACTATGTGGAACAAACCGATACGCTACAATTGAGTAGAAAACATTACATATTACTAACATGTCAAATCAATATTTACCAAATGATTGATTTGTTCTGAGCACGTTAAGGGTGACGGTGCACATTTTACTTGCATCTCTGTGGATAGAGTTTCTGTAAAATCTTACCTCATGAAACAGCATGGATAATACTATGTGCATATGAGAGAGAGGCAGAGAGAGAGTAGTCGTGAGGGTGCAAACAAATTTCTAACTTTCTACCCGATAAGGATTATATCAATTGCAAAAAATAGTAAGACGTTCAACATCTAAAAACAACATGGATTTTTAGATGCACTCATTCAAACAGTTTTAGAGGGGTTGCATCCATCACCCAAATTTGTGCAGATGTCACATGTACAATATGAAATTATATTGCCATTGTCATAATTTCTTTTAAAACTTTGGTATGATCTCAGGTGTGCTCTGTGCCACTATCGGGCAAAGATTTCAAGAGGCAGATGGAAAAGCAGTTTGACAAGTGGAAGAAGGAGCGACCTTCATCTACTTTTGACCCCAGAGGTCGTTGCCATGGTTATCGGACTGCTTCTGTCAGAGTTTTGGAGAGAGAAGTTGAGCGTGACAGGAAGGAGAAAGAGAAAAATAACCTATCCGTCCCCATCACTCGCTCCATCTCCAATCTTTCGCTCTCTCCTTCCCTTCTCCGCAAGAAGTGGATGATGGGGCGAAAAACTGACATGGGTGACTGGGAGGGCAGAGGTAAACTTGGGAGGAAATTTTCTGTGGGGTCATGGGACATGGAGAGAGTAACCTGGGCTGACAGGAGACCAAAGAGGGTGCAGTGTGTTGACGAGAAGGAGGAAAAGGCTTTGGAAGAGCACCAGATAGATAGAAACGTACCAAGAGGAACCGAACAGGGAGAACACCTCAAAGAACCACAACAGATGTCAGACAACCACAGCATAGATGGAGGGAGGGAACATCCCAAAGAACAGGTGGAGATGGAACAGCCCAGTCGGCCTGGGGAGACAGAGGGAAGCAAAAACTCTGATGAAGTACCATATAAACAGACAGAAAAATGTGATAAAAGAGATGTAACAGTGGAAACAGAACTGATGCAAGGCACAGCTGAAAACCACTCCACTGGAAATACTATCCAGCACATTAAACAAAGAGTGGAGCCCATTGACAGGAAAGAGGAAAAAGCTTTGGAGAAGCATGAGGGAAATACAAACATAAAAAGAAAAAACAAACAGGGAGAACATATCAAAGAACCACAACAGATGTCAGATAACCACAGTGCAGATGGAGAGATGGAACATCCAAAAGAACAGGAGACAGAACAATCCAGCTGGCCTGGGGAGACAGAGGCAACCAAAAGCTCAGATGAAGCACCATCAAAACAGACTGAACACTGCCATGATAAAAGAGATGCAACAGTGGAGACAGAACTGATGCAAGGCAGAGCTGAAACCCAGTCCATCAGAAATGCTATCCAGCATCTTAAACAGACTTCCCATCCCATAGCTTGCACTGAAGTCCAGGCAGAGGAGCTGGACTGCAATGCCTTGTCACAAGCTCAAGAACAAGAACAGCAGAATCCCAATGGGGGGAACCAGGAGCAGGAGAGTGAAAGCAGAGACTCAGCAGAAACACAGAACAAGATGGTAAAACTGGCAGCAGAAAATGAAAACATGGTTGCCACTACAGAAAGCCAGACCGATTTTGAAAGGGCTGAGATGGAGTTCAAGTCACGAGTAGAGACACGAGCAACAGTTGACGCATGTCAGGAAACTTTGAGTCAGACGGACGTGAAACCAGAGTTGGCGGCAGAGCTTGACAGTTTACAGTGGGTAGAGTTGCATGCACACACAGAGATAAGAAAGGAGAGTGATACTGAGATACAAACACAGACTCAGACAGATCTGGGCTCACAGAGAGATGGAGATGTCAAAGGCCAACCAATCAAGGACATAGATTCAGCAATAGAGTCAAACATGCAACAAGAACATAATGTATACTTAGATGTTGACAAGGGCTCACAAGCAGATCAAGTGAAAGCTATGAATATCGAGCCAGCAGAGCAAATACAAATAAAGGAGTCCCAGATTCAGACAGAGACAGACACCACTGAGCTAGCAGAGATGCAGGTGGACATGGAAGAAAACGTTCAGGTACAGGAGGGACCTGTGACAGAGGCACAGAAAGACTTTGATTCATGTGGGGATTTATCCTCATTCAAAGAGACAAAGAAAGATGGTGAAATTTCATCAGCTGAAAATGTCTTCCAAAAGAGAGACCATTACAACTCAGTCAATAAGACAACCACAGAAACAAAGACAGAGATAACTGTTAACACAGAGAGAGAAACTCGAGCATTAAAGTCAACAACACACTCAGATGAAGCATTAGCTGAATGTGCAGAGTGTGAAGTTGAAAAAGAACAATCTGAACAGACAAAGAAAGAGGGAGGGATAGATCTTATTGAATGCACAAGTAACCACATCCTCACAGATGAAGAAACTCAGACCAATCTGGAAGCTGCAGAATATGACACACTTCTAGGGGAGGTTGAAACCTCAACAGAGCATGCGATGCTGACCTCCGGTGATGAGACTTTGCAAATCGTGGGCTCAGAGCAGCTTGCAGATGAACGACCACAGAGTGAAGTCAGCATCAGTCCTGTGGAGAAAAACAAGGAACTGGAAAGAACGGAAGAAAAACCCATAGAATCAAAGGATTCCTCTATAGTTGATCCTTGCCAAACTGACTCATTAACTATCCGTCAACCAATGTGTAGGGACAAGGACTGTACGGTGGACAGTCCAAGTAACATGGATAACCCACAACAGCAGAACTATGAGGATCCCCACCTCTCCAAAGAACATGTTGAGATGCGTAACCCCGCCATGCACCGCACATCATCTGGCGATTTCCGTGTCCGTAAGTCATCAAGTTTCCACAAGTCTAAGTTCACTCGCAAGCTCTCTGAGGATCTGTTCACTGCCCCCATCCAGCAATCAATATCAATCCCTGCACACACAGAGCAGCCTGAACAGTCTGAATCACAACATAAGTCTCTAACCTCCAGCAAAACTCAATCTGATGCCACCCATTCTGGAGGTTCTTCGCCTCAGCCCATCCGGGAAAGCACCAAATTGGCCTCAGAAGAAGAGATCGGTGGCATGGAAGAGACCACGACACCACAGAAGGAGCCAGAGCAAGAGGAGAGGCCGACAGCAGCCTCCAAACGCTTTGGTATGTTTCGGATACTAAGAAAAGAAAAGCCAAAATTCCAGGTCCCCAAAATCCCGATTCAGGACTTCAGTGATGGAATAGGGAAGGAGAGCACAGTGGAGGAAATAGGGGAAGAAAAACTGAGCTCCAGGGAGAGGAGGCGGAGACGGAGAGAGCAAGAGAGGAAGGAAAAAGAGGAGGAAAAGTTGAGAAAAAAGAAAGAGAAGGAGCAGGATAAAGAGAGAGTACGAGAAAGTAAGAAACTGCTGATGAGGGGGAAAAGTTTTCAGGTCCAAGGAAGCCAGGATGACAGCAGCAGCTCACAGACACTCGGCTTTGAAAAGAACTCTTCTTCTTATGCTGACTCCTATTTCTAATAAACAAAGGGAGGGAGGCCGCAGTACCTTGGTGGTAGAGCGCCCTCCATCTAAGTCTGTGTCCATCTCCACAATGTGGGGACTAATGACAAGTAAAAATGGGACTTCTCTTTTCTAATAAACAAATATTTGCTATATCGAATATTTTGCCTGTGGATGTTAATGAAACAATTCTATTTTCAAAGATGTGAAAATATGTTTTATTGGCTGTACACTGTAAAAATGCAGGCACGGTGAAGTGCTTGAGGAAATAGAAAATCCTTTTCTTTTCAAAGTCCATTTTCTCCTCCTGATCACAGAATTCCATGTCGGACATAGTCATCTTTATGGTGAAAGAGTCAAATTACTTGATTCACAGTAATGCTTGTTGCTGATTTTGTCCATTTTTTGGATTAACCGGATGATTTGAAACAAAAATAACTTGCAACAAAATGCATGTGCAGGTCAGTAAAGTATTCCAAGTATCAGTTCCAAATATCCAGGGATTTCAAAGGCCATGACATGAAAACACATACACTTAGCTCAGTCCCTTTTTTTCATAAGTCCATAGTCAAGGCGAGTTTGCTTGAGTGTCATCCTCACTGTCACTGGCTAGCACTTCCTGACTGGTTCCCACCTGATCGGTCATCTGAGAAGAGCCAGAAAATACCGATCCGAAGAACAGGGAGCGGAACTGATGACCATAAAAAACAGAAGAGAGAGAAAGAGAAGAAATTAGAAAAATGTAAAATTTTAATTTCAAACGGTTTCTGTGAAAAATGGTATTCAGCCAATTCCCACCTACGGAATCATCATATTGGGTGGCAAACCTGACAAAATTATTAATATAATGCTTTTCTGTACTGGGGTACAAAGTGGGGATTTTCCAAGAGCACTCTAAATTTCAGAATATTGCATTACATTACAGGCATTTAGCAGACGCTCTTATCCAGAGCGAGCGACGACGTACATCAAGTGCATAGATTTAAGATGCATAATAGAAGACCTTTGGAAAAGCAATATTTAACCTTGATACCTCTAATATCAACTGGTTGGTATTGAGAATATGAAAGTTAGTTTGAAAACCAAACTATACCTTTTTATTTGGTGGTCCTTCTAAGTTGTCTGTCTCAAACTGCTCATCCTTCTCTTCTTCATGACATGGCCTGGATGAGTGACTAGCTAAAGTAGACTGGCGTGAATGCATATCATTAGAAAAGGTTGGTGTCATTGGACCTATAGCTGATGGGCCTGGTACTACGCTTGTATCCATGGCGATGAGGTAAGAGTCCATGTCATCATTCATTAAGTCATCAGGAGGAGGCGGTGGTGTACTTGCTCTGTGGGGGAGAGAAGAGGGTTTAGTCAACTGAACGAAATCAATATGAGAATCTGAAGAATGTCTCTCCAACTACCGTCTCCTCACCTCTACCCTCAAACATACAAAGAAAGTAATTTTGGAGGCAAATCCCAAAAACATTCTCTCATTTTCCAATAAGAGATTTTTGATATTGACAATCTAAAAACACTGACACTTCAAGGACAAGTTTAGAGAATTGTTTAGAAAATCCTAAATTGACATGTTAAGTAAAACAAATAAAAATAATATATTGACAGTTATAATTTTTGAGAATATCACAGTCCCCTGGGTTTATACTCATTTGTCACACCTTTTCACTCATATTTTCTGCTATGAGGGCTAGCTACCTTTTGTTGTTCTTGCTATGGAGATTGGACTCAACTGAAAGTGTGGCCAGCACGAAGTTCACCTCCAGAACAGTATCGCAAATTGACAGGATCACAGGGCTGCCATCAAGAAAGATGCATATAAATTACATCACGCAATATTTAAAGTACTGCCTATACACATCACTACTCATCCATGTGAGTGCGTATAACCCTACCTCCCTGGCTCATCAAAATAAACGGAGATGGGGAGACCAGCAGACTCTGCAAACACCAATAAACCCTACGAGAGAAGAAAACATATAATGGTGAATAGCCCTCTTCAATGAACATATCAGTTAAAAGCGATAAGGATTTTTTTAACCACAGCATATAGGATTCTGTCCTCCTCCATTCCCTTGATGTTTGGAAATCAATAACTGACACAGCGATCCACCAATCAATTTTTCCTCTAATAATGAGCTCTGACATTCCATGAACATACATTCATTCATCCATCTGTTTCCCCTATCTCACCCGAAGCTCCTTCAAACAGAAGGTGATGCTGTTTGGAGCTTTGACAGCGAAGTGGTCAAACTCATTGGAAGACAGGCACATCTCTGTCATCATGGCCCTGGATTGATCTGGAGAAGAAGAGGTGGGGATAGAGATTAAAATTATAACTTTTCCCACAACTAAAAATGATCAGACCTTGGCAATCTAGTATTTTGTTTTTTGCCACTCACAGTTTTGACACTTTGCTCAGAGTTACTTATAGCATCAACACAATCAATCACAATAGAACTGCTCTTCAGAAAATAGCATGTTAGTCCAAACTTAAAATTACACTTCATTTAATCCATACAAGTACATATTACAATAATTTAATATAATTGAACATTTAAAATTAATTAACTTTATTTTCAGAATTGTTGATATATAACGTTTGGAAAAGACAGTAGAATGGTAGAGATAGCGGATTCTAATATTGGAAATCAACAGGTCATGAAGTCCTACTCATGTTAATTTATAAAAAAGATGCTTTCCTTCTTACATACATAACACTTTGATAACATGATAAAAAAGGAACCTATTCACCTGCCTCTTCCTCCACATGGTTCCTAAACCAAACACGTTCATTGCTCACAATCAGAGTCACTTCTTCCAAAGATGGGGGAAACTGCAACACAGTTTCGACCAGCAATCTAAGGGAAAGAACATGGTGTAAATAAGGAGAAAACAAACAAAAGAAAACACGAAGGTCAGAGTATTACTGAGTAAAGATACTGTCATATAGACTGTGTGATGAAGGCCCTTGTCTCTGTTGTGTCCCATATTGACCCAGGCTTTTAGTGTGCTGATGACTTCGGTCAATGCTTATTTTGCTTTTGTTTGTGATTTTGCATCATTTGCATGAGCGTGACTACGCATTAATCTCACTCTGCACTTTTCTTCCGCTGTTACTCTACAGGTTCGTACAAATTTTATTCCTATCAGGATCTTTCTGTGGAGTCTTTCCTAATCTGAATGAAGAGACTCTATGGGCAGATTATCGTACATTGTTGTACAAAATTGTGGGACAGTAATTTCAGACTATACAGATAGAGGTGTCTTGACTTGATAGTGTCTGAAAAATAAAGGAAGGGGGGAGGGAAATCAAACAACGTCTATTGATAACAGAAAGGACAAACTAGTTTGAGACCTTGGTTGGGCTTGGAGTACACAGGAACAGCTGTCCTTATCGAATAAAGCTTGTAAGTTTTCACTATCCTGGAAAGACAGGTTGTGTGTTTTCACTAATCCTGCATGAAACAAAGATGCACAGAGATCATACACTTATCATATACTTACAAGATCATACACTTATCAATATGTAGCCTTTTTCAGTTATACAATTTTAGAAGCAACCTAAACTACCTAAACTCAAAACGGAATTCCCATACCATATTTACAGTGCAGAGTGAAGGTGATTCGACTTTTTTCCCAGTCGAGCTGTATGTGACATTGTTCTACTGTCCTTTCCAAGGAGGCCAGGGACCTGAACACCATTTGCACACTCTGACTTGCACACAAAGGAAAGGATGACAATGGAAGAGGGAGAGAAATGGGGAAAAAACAAATAAATGAAAAGCAGTATGTGAGATAGAGACAGGGTGAAATGAGGAAACCCCCCCATTCCTAATTTTTTTCTCCCATCTCCCTCTACCTTAATGATCATCTTACAGCGGAAGACTTCCCCACGAGGAATGTTGTACCTGAAGAAGAATCAAGGAACGTTAAAAGGATCACATATGACAGCATTCCAATGTAAAACATTAAAAAAGTGATGTTCACTGTTTCACTTAGTCAGTCCTGTGGCCTATATGGAAGGTATAATGAGCGTACCTGCTAAAAAATAGAGGTGCAAAAAGGAAGCATGCATATGCGGATCGAGAGGAGTTCACAGATCTAAGACCAAGCTGGAAGACAAAACAGAAGAGAAGGGCAAAAATTAATTATGTAATAATTATGCAGTAGCTGAAATAATAGCAGGTAAGAAAAATGTTCAGAAAAGAGCACTTGTATGAAGTGCTGTAACGGCTTACCCCATCTTCCTGAGGCTCCAGGTACAGCTCATCACCTATTCTTGACAGTGAGTGAATAGCTTTGGCAAAGACTGTTGGGAGAGAGTAAACACACGTGCACA
>OMLC01081912.1:0-19896 GCA_900302585.1 Regalecus glesne
ACCTTTTTATACCCAAGACCCCCCTCTCCATCTCTCTCTCCCTTCCATCTCTCCTCTCTCTCCCCTCAGGGCGTGCATGGACACCTGTCGCACGGTGCGTTGCTCTGATCCAATATTGACACAAGGGGGGTGGCAGTAGAGAAACACACACACACACACACACACCCACACACACACACACACACACAACGCAAAATGGTTCCCTATCCATTATCTCGCAGCGATGTGAGCGTGGTGACCGCGGACAGGGCCTAGTGAGAGATGACATTCATCCATCGCGACTGTTGGCAAGTAAGAAGCCCCACCTGCCTGCTGACTTGGTCTGACTCAAGACCTATTCACAGGCCATTTTCATATCATATGCCTTGCAAATGAGCTTCCCACCGGCGGAGCCTGCCAGGCAACTGAGAACGAGTGTGGAATCTACATTGTGACAGTGCTGTTGTCATGGAAGACGAGACACGTATAAAACTAGACGAATTAGAAACTTGCCCTGAAGATTGTGATTATTTAAGATATTAATTAATATTATTATCATTTAACATATTAGAAAAATATATTTGTAATGTATTAAATTCAGTATAATTGATATTGCTCCAACTTGATAGGCTCATTCAATTCATATTTACGTGTCCATGTTTACGTGTCATGATTATTCCACACGTTGTGGGGGTGGACAAGGAGTTAGATGGAGCATGGGGGGGATTAAGGCTGGATGCCCTTCCTAACGCTCCGCGGTGCGATCAAACCCACAACTTCTGGTTTGTTAGCACGCGCTCTACCACGGCCCCCTTGAATGAGGTATACAGTAGAAGACCAGATATTATTTTACATCTTAAAATGAGATTTTAAGGGCATAAAAAGATTAAGTGACGAGGCACAGGACCTTCACATCCATCATTTATTTGACAATTCTTCATCATTCTTTCACATCGTTATCTGCAAATTAATGATCAATTACAGGCCAGACACCAGTATGGATGAGTAAAGTCAAGCAACAGGAACAGTTGTGCAAAGGTAGAAGATGTCCTTTATTTGTTGTTGACACGGTTCATCCCCTTCCCACCTGGTTTTAGAAACAAATGGTATGTCGACAGATTACACATAAATGCATGTTCAGAATGAAACGTCTTGTTTACAATGAGTTGTCAAGTCAACTGAGATTTGTTCAATTGAAGAGAATATTGTCAGTTTTTTGTCAAACAAATAAACAACAGGAGGAAAAAAATGAGAGAAGTCCCTTTTAAAAGGAAGAGACATCAGGACTTGGAGCCACTCTATGGGTGTCAGCTTTATTTGGTATATTTGACATTATGACCTTAAACCCCAAAAAAGAGCATTTGGAGAAATCAGATTTACTTACAGGCTACTGGACAGTGACATCTACAGATGGATAGTCTGCTCTGTGTCAATATCAACAAAGACATGAGTATACGTAAGGCAGGAGAGGTCATTAAGTCATAGATGGTGAATAACTTCAGTTATGGATCAGTGGGACAACACTAGATAAACCACACCGAGTCTCAAACCACCACTCACATTTTTAATACGTCTACAACTTTGCACCTCAACCATTGCTTTCACATCTCCAGGAAAGTTGGTATGGACCAATACATCCATGCCTCCACAACCATGGTGGTCAGCAGGAAAAAAAACACAGGGTTTCTGTATCACCCATGCCCCAGTGAAAGCTTATATAAAATTGCTAGTTAGAACATAATGTCACACCACTACGTCCCTCCTAGACCAAACGGCTATAGCCAAGCTAAATTCAGGTTCAGGGCTGAAGGAGTATTTGAAGGAGTATTTCTAACCTACATCTAATGAATGTAATCTGGAAATAACAGATTGCTTGATTCATTCTCCTGTTTCAAAAAAAGCAGCCTTGAAACAGCCAAGAGTTATGTTGGTTAAGCTCTTACGTCCCTTATGGTTAATCCAGACATCTCACTTTCCTTCTGCATTGGATGAGATCGTTTCTTGTTTGATTTGAAACCTCGCACACAAGTGCTTTCATGGATTTGCAAGTTGCTTGTTGATCCTTATTAACGAGCTGCTTTCCTATATGTGTAGAACTTGTCCTAGTTACTTGAATTTCTGTCTTTCAAGTTCGGCAATGAAATGGTGAAAGTTAAACACAATGAGCTGGATTCCTTCAGCTGCCTCGACAACTACTCTTTGTACAATACAAGAGCTGGCTTTCAAACGTTTTTTTTTCTAGCTACTGGAAATCTGTCATACTGAAACATGGACAGGAACAATAAGGCCGGCACTTTACAAAGCCTCAACTCATTGGTAGCCAGTATCACTTGCTGTCAAAAAGGACCGCTTTTATCTTTTTTAAAACCTTTAATCCACTGTGACCTGCAAAGAGAAACAGACCGCAGGTAAAATAAAATGGATTATATATTGACTGAAAATCAAAAACACAACTATGCATCCATGACTTAGCATTAGCTAGCCATGATTCCATGTTTCATGCCATGTACATTAGCAATCAAACTAATCGTTCCTTAAGTAACTGAAACAGGGGAATCCATTTTCACTCATAATTTACCATGGTCTGAATATATTGGCAGGTTAGAGGTCAGTATAGGTTTCATAGTTCATCAACTGGAGGGAATAAAAAAACATCTTGGTCTTTTACAAGTTCAATGAGCTGCTCCATTTCATTACATACAGGTTTATGAAATCTGGGCGAGAGTGCAGCTAGTATGCTGATGTAGTATCACCTGTGAAGTGTGCACAATTGGATGGGAACGTACATACGTACATGTGCTGGTGCTTATGTGTGTGTACTACTGGAGGATGTAAAAAATCATTTCTAAGAGTTTCGCGCAAACACCATCCCTGAACTACTACAGGTAGGCCAGTCCCAGTCTCTTCTTATAGGCCTCCCAGCTGGACTTCCTGTATGACTCAGCAATTTCCACTCTATCAGCAGCCCCCAGGATACCCCGTCCCACAATGATGATATCAGAGCCTTTGTTACAGATGACCTCCTCTGGGCTAGTATACTGCTGTCCCAAATCATCACCTGGGGAGGGAGAGATACATTACAGAAAAACTGTGTATGACTTCTTGTACAACAGCACTACCTTGTGGAAAAAGAGTGATTGCATGCCACTGCCACAAAACTCCCAAAAGTAGGTTACACGTGTAAAGTTAACATCAGCGAATATTCGCCTACCATTCACTTTCATTCGATGCGAGTGAAGGGGTAAATAAAGACCGTTGCTTCCATTGAAGGAGACATTTTTGGCTTCATTTTGTATAGATTTCCATTTCAATCGATGAATATGCAGCCTCAACTAATTGCAAATAAGTTGTGTGCCTTACTCCACTTGGCTGTAATTGATTGTAGTTTTCTTAGGGAGCCAGAATGAAGTATATTGTTGCTGTGTCTAACCAGCCAGTATTGTACGACATCACCAATGAAAACCACATACTGCCCCAGAAGAGAGATTCTGCCTGGCTTGCCTCGACAGACAGGCATTGTACATAAAAAAAATGGAAAATGTATTACTAACATCAATTCATGTTTACAGGTATGCAAATATAACTTGTACATACATTTTCTTCCTCCCTGTTTATCTACGGAACTGTAATAACATGTACAAGTGAGACAACCAAAAACACTCAAATAGACTACAAACCAGCAAACTGATTGCTGTGTCTGCCATATTTTACACTGCCCAAATCACACCATTAAATACTAATTTCACCTCGGCAAGCGGTGATCATTCAACTGCACATGCATATGAGACCATAGCCTCAGTCAAACTATACAACCAAATTTTTTTAATCATTTGAAATCAATGCTTCATTAGAAATGTAAAACAATTAAATCTGTACCAAGGGAAAAAATCAAACCAAATGCAAGGTAAATATTTCCAATCAGAAACAAAGTCAGCTCACCTCCAACCTGCATCTGCACTCCAGGGGTCATGTGGATAAACTCAGGCCGCTTGCTGATCTTAGAGCCACAGATGAACCCAAAGACAAAGTCCGTGTGCTCCTCTGCCATCTTCAGCTGTCAGACAGAAAGCACACAATTGTGAAAAAAACAACTAAAATTCCAAAATAAATGTAAATGTTCCTATATAGCGCTTTTCTTATCTAACGACCACCCTTGCTTTGCAATGAATGCATCACATTTGCCAAGCTACGCAGTGGGATACGAAGCCACAATGACTGATTCTCAGGCATGCGCTCTAACTGCTGAGCCACCATAGCTGAAATGAAAAATACGTTAAAAACAAATACATCCTGGAGTTCAGTGGCTTCCATACATGGAATTCTCTGTTTCAAAAAATATTTAACAGGGAAGTTGTAAAAGAGAAAACCTAATAGACACAGCAAGTTTCTGAAAAAAAACCCCCAACAACCCATAAATATCACAAAGAATATTACACTCATTTTAGGTAAAACAAGTCTATGTTGTGATGTAAAGATTATATGAGAGCAGTCAAACACAGAACTTTAAATTTCTCATATGTTAAATAACCTTTGCCAACCCTTTGCCCTTGAATGTTTCTGATGACTGTTTAGTGTAAGGCATGATTTGTTATATTCACATAAAACAAGATGAATGAGATATACCCGCCTCACCACCCTAATCAACATTTTCAATTGGTCTCCTTAAAGCTGTAATTCATGACCTAGCTCACCATTTTATCCATGAAATGTGACAATGAACTTGCTGTTGTGTAACAGCTGCACTGTTTCCAACCACGGCAGGAGATCCATAGTTAGTGGGGCATAATTGGCCAAGCCTCACATGGGATAAGGGTTAGGTTGGATAAAGGATTCTAGGTTTGCTAGTGTCCCCCTCTGGGTCATTTAGGCGTTCGCAGATAAGTGAAAGGAAAGTACTCTGCTTCGTTCTTCTCCGACACGGCAAAGCACTGTGCTGTCCCCACAAGACTGTGATGTGCAAAATAGAAAGGGCTAGTTGTCATGTAACTTGGGGGAGACATGCTATGGCTTCCTCCTTTCTGTTAACACTCTAGAGGGGCATGGAGCAACAGATCCAGTCATAGGCAACTTGAGGAATTCGGGTGGGAAAAAACGGTAGACTTTTTTTTTAAGGAAAAAAAGGAAAAAAAAAAGGAAAGAAATGTAACTTACCACAGCTCGGGTGTATTCTCCTGTGGCAAGTGAGCCCTCAGAACTCATTTGTGCAATGAGGAGACAACCTCGACCCAGTGGTTTACCCATGGCACTCAGACCCTTTACTACCCCTGGGCCTGATACAGCATGGGCATTCACTACATGGGACCAGGAGGAAATTTTGTATAGCCCTCCTGTGAAAAGGACACACTTGATAAGCTACATACAGAGACGGGTTTTTTTGGTAAATTTTTATAGCTTTTTTGTTAAATGAGAACAAACAGTATGAAGTAAAGAAAATGTAAAAGACCACTGACACAAGAAATTGCGTTATGGGTCCACTATTGGAGATACCAACATATCACTCCAGATTCCCTGCCAAACCCTCACCCTCATACTGGTGCTTCACTGTGTTGCCTATGTCGGCGAACTTGCGGTCCTCGAAGATGAGGAAGTTGTGCTTCTCAGCCAAGGCTGTCAGTGCTTGGTTAAAACCTGGCGTGTAATCCTGGAAAATGAAGCCAACAAATGGTAAATGTACTTGTTCTTATATAGTGCTTTTCTAGTCTAAGAGACCACTCAAAGCAACTTGGAGTGCATTTACTGAACCACACATCGGGGTATGAACCCGCTATGCTAGAGTTGAATGTACGTGCTCTACCACTGAGCCACCAAGGCTCAAACAACAATACCTCTAGTCTATGCTTTGATACACTAGGTTCAGGGTATTATCATGATGATGATGAGGAGGAGGATTATCAGCAGTGGTTACAATAGGCACAATAAATGATTTCTGAGAACAATAATCTCTACTTGTACCACACTTGAAATGATGTTACCTCATGCGTTACATGAGAAAAAGTTAAATGATCTAATAATGAACATTACATAATAACACATGAAACCAGCAATGCCATTGAATGAAATGATTTGTATGTTGGTATGTATAGATTTAAAACAAAATATAAAAGAAAAAACTTCAAGAGTAAAATAGAGAAAAAAAAGTTTAGTAAAATTTCAGCACATAATGCAAAATAAATAAAATGCTAATTTTTCTTTTGAAAGTTTGCGGTAATTTCTTCTGGAAGGGCAATGAATAATATTGCTTTTTGAAAGCAATTTTAAAAGATGAAACAAGATTTACAAATTTGAACTCCTCTGGGAAGGTTATTAGGGGGTAATGCTGGGCTATAAAATGCTTACAGTGACTATCTTGAATAATTTTTTTGGATACAGTTTATGCCAAATATTCAATCCACCCATACATCATCAACCACGATGATGTATGGGTGAAGTCGGGTCATGGAGTCATACTGGAGTGCAGTGCTATCCCAGCACTCGTTGGCCAAAAGGCAGGGAAACACCCTTGGACAGGTCAACATTCCATCAGAAGAGCCACCAATCCATTGGGAGGGGGAGGTCACTAGTGTGCCTATAACACTAGTTGCCCCCCACCACACAGAAGACGAACAGCTAATCATGTCGAAGGAATAGAGGTATGCCTACAGACACAGTGTCTGACACGCTTGCAGTCTGAGCAGAATAAACAAAACACTGATAAGCGAAATGAGAAACACTGAAAAAACACCATACCCTGACCTACACAAAACGAAACTCTTGTCGACAAGAAAAGTCACCTAATTTCAGTAGTTTGTAGATATTTTGTCTATTTACAATCCAACAAAAAAAGAGAGCAGCATGCCAAACAGCAAACTGCCCAGTGCTAGTTATGGGGGCCAAACAATAAAACCTCCATCTTGTTAGGCCTTTTACCTGCACCTTGGAACAGCCACAAGCAGCAGCATGGTGGAGGTGTAATAGTCTTTTTTTACTACCTGTAGGATGTCCACATGGGTCTTCAGGAGGCAAATCTTTGGACCCAGAGAGTCTGCTAGCTGGAGGAGCTCCTCGCAGCTTACCACGTCTGCCGACACACAGAGGTTTGACTGCTTATCCTCCATGATCCTCAGCAGCTTGGATGCAAGCGGATGGGTGTCTAGAGGCAAGAGGGAGAACCTACATTTGAGAGGTTTCATTCCATATATACACCATTTTAACAAAAAAAACTACCCAAAATATCCAAACATCAGCAAATAATTAGAAAAAATGATCATTTAAATGGGAAAAATGGCATTTGGTATCCAATGTTATAAATCAACTATCAAAATAACTTACAATAAATTTAGAATGACCTCTCATATGCTAATAAGCCTAAATTGAAGACAAATCTGAAATTCTCAGACCGGCATAAAACAGAATAATCTTCAGTGATAAAAAGCCCCTTTCTATTCCTGAGGCTGCCAATGCTATACAGATCAACAAAAACAGAAGATGACCTACAGGGCAGTTTGGCTCTAGCTCCATAGCTCAGACCCTTGGTTTGGTCCTTACACAGCTTCATGGAGACAGGGGAACAACAACCATTCTCCTCTTTAGGGCTGAAACAAGACAAAGATGAGACAGATCTAAAAAGAAACCTTGAGGTTCAAATTGGAGCAGGATTATATCTCTACAACCGACAAGACCTGGAATAATGTTTTGCTAACACTTAAAAAACAGAAGGGGATACAGTATTACATAATAGTATTAGAAGAAACCCAAATACAACTGGGATGCACGAAAATTATATATTTTTTGTGTATATTTTTTGTATTTCTTTATCAGTCCAGGGGAAATTTGATATTCTCTACATTTAACCCATCCTATTGTATAGGAGCAGTAAGCTGCCACCATATAGCACTCGGGGAGCAATTAGGGGTTGAGTGTCTTGATCAAGGACACCTTGACATGGTTTGTGCAGGACTGAGTATCGAACCTGCAACCTTCCCATTGTCAGACAAGCACTCTACCCACTGAGCTATGCCGCCCCTGGTTGGTTTAACCCGGGTAATTCAATGGGCAGCCCTCAGGCTGGGTCCGGCCCACGACATGAGTTATCCTGGCCCTTTGAGTAGTGTACAAAAAAATCCTTGGCTGATGCATGTGCTACTGCTGCTTTCATGTCTCACTGCGCTCTTCTCAGCACTTGTAGTCTGTTCTTGCTAGCACATCAGCCTGGTTAGTTAGACAAAATGTATTTTTCTACACCTGAAAGACCTGAAAAGTTGACTCCGAAAACTGGTAGTTAATGGACAGAGAAGTCTGATTTCCTATCTGTCCATGTCAGACCTGTGTGTTGACCCTGTAATGAGTGCATATCAGTATGCAAAGAACATAATGTGAGGAAGCGTTTTAAGACAACTCATGCTAACTTTGACATCACTTTCCCACTGGGCTCTGATGAATATTTTGGGTCTAACTTCAGGCTTCAGGTAAAAATATGACACACTGTTTTGGGCTTGTGCAGAGCAAGAGAGCGCTTCATGAGCATTGCTACAAGTAGCACGGATATTAGGCAAAATGAAAAAGCCGTTTAGGGATGAAGAAACTGTCAAGGAATGAATGCTTGCATTATTGAGGTAGTTATAGATGTGAAAACCTGAAAAAGCTTGATTTATTCAGTCAAGAAAATTCCAATATCAGCCACTTCTACTGCAAGAGGGGCAACTGTAGCTCAGTGGTTAGCATGCTTGCTTCACGAACTGATGAGCCAGATGCAGTGGATTCAAATCCACCGCATGGCATCAGGAGGGGCACCCAACCCTAATCTCCTAACCTCCATCTAAGTCCAGGCCCACCCCCAAAATGAGGGGACTAATCATGACATGTAAAACTATTTTGACTCATTTCTGTGGAGGGACACCCGACCGGTGAGTTGACATTTAATGAAATTGTGTCAGTCTAAGCAGAACAAGTTGGATTTGCAATGTATTAATATGCTCGTAGGTGATGGTGTGTCTTCGAAAGCCAAAAGGACGCACGGCCTGTCTGCTAGGGTGGTGGTCGTGGCCCCTCAACCAAGGTCCACTACATTGCATGACCCACCAAAGCCTCTTGTGCGCAAAATTAAGTGGTGAGTTAAGACGATGGACTTGATCATGGCAATCATTAATTTCCTTTGTTGTACCTACAATATCACCTTTTTCATCAGTTATTGATCGACATGTCAGCTAAATTTAATGATTTGCTCATCCATAATGAAAAGCAAAGGGGGTGGAAAGGATGAGCCATCTTTACAGCTCAAATTCATTGGCATTCAGTCATCAGATGATCTACGAGTCATTAGATATGGCAGGTTATGAAAACTTCTGGACCCAAGAAGTCAGCCATGAGAAATTCCTCATTCAAGAGAGGTCTTGCACTTTTTATTTCTCACAAAGTTTGGCTCGACTCTACATGGGAATCTTCACTTTCTCAAATGAATGCCATTAAAACTAATAATCGCACAACCCTCACTGCCCAGCATGTGTACCACTGCATGCCCTAATGATGCATACAGCCAAGTTCACTGCGCTTGCCAAATCAAAAAAAGGTTTGCCAAGAAGACTGTTAGATGATGGATCTATGGACCAAGTAGTAAGATTAGAAGATTGATTATTGAAGAGGTCATATTGCAGGACTAATTTCCAAACATGGCATTTGAATGTAGAAATGTCCTGATGCACTGATGTTGTTATGCATTTACAGAATACAATATATGCACTCCAATGATTTTATTGTAGGCTTACTTTACTGTATCTGTAGTTGATATTATTAGTCATATTTCAAGTATTTTTTTTCCATGCTCTCATTTGGCATGCTTTTCATGAACCGGCCCCCACTCCAAACAAACTGACACCAATACAAACCACAACAAAATAATTGGCAAATGTAGAAAAAAATACAAGTTCTACAAATGATCGGAATGTATAACATTGGATTCATTAAGCGTGTTTCAAGTTTTTTTTTCAGTAGATATAATTAAAAACTGCAAGGGTAAAAAATGTTAATGAGTCCAATAGAAAAGTCAGTCCTTTCCAGGGAGCAGTGGGAATCCACCTGAGCCCCTGCTAAGGTTGATTCCTCAACTGACAGACAGAGGGCAGCATATGATTTTGGTTATTGGTGTATGCTCAGAAATCCAATGCTTGCATTGATGTTCAATAATAAATGTGTTGGCTTTCTTGGACAGTGAAATTAATATTGGTGATGGGGGAAAGTTGATTATGAATGTTTACTGTAAACACACACATACGGATCTGTATCTGCGGTTTTACTCCCACCACCCTCTGGAGCATAAACGGGGAGTCATCAGGACTCTGTACCACTGAGCTGACAACATCCCCACTGACTCAGCAGCCAGGGAGGAAGAGAAATCCCATATTAAACAGGCCCTGGTCAAATGTGGTTATCCCAACTGGCCATTTGTTAAAGCCAGGAACCCTCTCAAACAATGCTCCAGCCAAGTGAAGGGAGAAGAAGAGTTGCCCAAGCACAAAACGTTGGTGATTAAACATGTGGCGAGTTTCGTTATGTTGCATCTCAGTTGCATTCAAGCTACAAAACACAGTGTCAAAAGTTGGTCCACCCCAAGGATCGGGTCCTCCGGCACAAATAGAGTAATGTAGTGTACGCTGTTAAGGGCCAGGAGGACTACAGTAACTTGTACATCGGGGAGACCAAACAGACGCTGGCTAAGAGGATGGTACAACACAGGAGAGCCAACACGTCAGGCCAGGACTCTTCGGTCTACACCCACCTACAGGCTAGTGGCCACACATTCAAGATGATGATGTTCACATCCTTGATAGGGAGGAACGCTGGTTTGAAAGGGGGGGTTAAAGAACAGTTATTTTAAGAGGGAATGGTCATAACTGAACAGGCGTGGGGGCCTGAGAATACATCCGTTGTCTTTTTACAATGTTGTGATCGTAAATATTCCCCAATCCTCTGTGAATGGTGCTCATTACCAACGAATGTACAGTCAATGACCAACTTGCATATGAACCCAGCCTATTGTTGTGTGTTATCGATGTACTGTTTATAACAGGGGAATGCTTGCAGTTGGCTCACACTGAAGATGTCACATGTTTGAGTGGCAAAATGTTTTTAAATAAAACTTCTGATCCTTTTGAACCGATTTCCTTTTTTACGATTTTGGGTTTTCTCTGTCTCTTAGAAATGGTTGTATGCACCTTGTTTATAATGTACATATAAACAATGCACTTCAAAACACGTGTTTCGTGCTCCTCGGTCTGAGTTGCCTATGCCTTATTCTTTGTCTCATTTTTTACGATAAAAAGGCGGAATAGAAAAGGAAAAAACTAAGCCCTCTTTCTCAAGCCTCTTTTCTTCTCTGTAATTGGATCTAGTCAGTTGGCCCTTGTGACGATGACAAACCACAAGGTAATTTTGAGGAATGAGTATATTGCATATCAACTATAGCCACTTAATGGCATTGGGGCGGCATAGCTCAGTGGGTAGAGCGGTCGTCTGGCAATCGGAAGGTTGCAGATTCGATTCCCGGTCCTGCATACAGTATATCGAGGTGTCCTTGATCAAGACAATGAACCCCTAACTGCTCCCCGAGTGCCAGATGTTGGCTGCTCACTACTTCTATACAATAGATTGGGTCAAAAATGCAGAGAAATCCAAATTTCCCCATGCGGGACTGATAAGGGAATCATTATTATCATTATTGATCTTTTGATTCAAGTGAAAAGACTATCGACCCACACCTCTCAGTTCAACTATGCAAAGTGACAAAAGAACATTCTAAGCAAGTTATAAATAACTTACAGAAACATTGTGTGCAATAGACAAGGCTGTGCATTACTACTCCACATTCTATTTCTCTTGTTTCTAACTCATAAACAAAAATAAACAGCTTTTATATCAATTTATAATTATTGTTTTAGGCAATCCATGTTTTAGAGTTGAGACTTCACTTACAAGTTTCCTCTCTAGTCTACACACAAATAATAACCCCCCTGCTTATTAATTTTCTGAAAATGTTTAACCCTGATCCAATTATTAAAATAGATACAATAAAATAATAATCTAACATAGGAAAAAAATTTCAAAAAACTTTTATAGTGATTCATTGTCATTTAGACATCTTGGAAGTCTTGTACTCCATGACGAACTTCTAAGGTTCCTTTGATCTGTATACAAATGAATGAGTACAAGAAAGGTGAAGCACAAGATGCGATAATTGAAGAAGTTTCTCTGGTGGAGATTCAATGTTACTATGCTAGTGGCTAGTATGAAGATTATTCTCTTGATGAGAAAAAAAACATACCGGAGAAATGGTCAAAGCTTGTAAAGCTGAATACAATACCGAAAGCAATGTTTACGAGGAAAACCCCACTGGGATGAGAAGAGGAAACAACATGTCGAAGATCAACTGGAAAGGTATGTTGATAAAGCTGCTCAAAAAGTTTATGATCCGAGAAATTCTAAAAACAATGACCCCACATTGAAGGTGTGTGTAAATTTGCCCAAATCTGCTATGACAATCTAGAATCAATGGACTTTAATGGAAATAAACCCAGGTAAAAGTTTCGACCAAGTGAGGGCAGAGGAAAAGTAAAAGCCTTTGAAGTATTGTTGACAAGATCGGCAAAAAGGCTTCTGTGAATCAAGATGCAGCATTCCTAGATGCTATGTAGGAAGTTTTTGAGGGATATGAAACACAGCAGTTCATGCCGTTTTGAATAAAATGAAAACTGTATACAACCATGTGTTTCACGAAAAGGCAAATCACAGATTCACAGTGATCTGTTGTATTGCAGCAACAGCAGTGAACAGAAAAGTTTGTATTTTTTGTTAAAGCTTCATAGAAAAAAGCCTTGATAGTAACACATTTATGATAGTAGAAATTGACGGTTTCACCCCCCGGTTATTCCAACCACCCAGATTATTGGTTTAAAAAAGGAAATTAAAAAATTCAGGCTGCTGTTTATTCAAATCACTCCAATCATGCGGGAGGTGAGAGTAAGTGCAGCATAGCTGCTCTTGCTTAGAAGGAAGAGGCTTGTGTTTGTGTGAGAGAGTTTGTGTCTATAATGAAGGGTTACTAATTTTTCTATTCAACAATAAAAACCCCTGTATGAGACAATGCATCTATTTAGTAGCCTAGCCAAAGATGCTATAAGGCCAAGTAAGATACAATAGGCGATTCATTGTTATCAGTGTAGTATACTGACCAAACAGCTAAGGAACCAAAAATTGTAAACCTGCCTAATTCATAGATTTACGAGTGAGGTCAGCGGCTTATTAACACATATTTTAGTGGGTTGGGTGATGTGAATTTCTAACAAAAAATGGCTCTCGTGATGATTGACTCTCTGACCCGCAGGACTACCGTACCACCTCACAAAATCAACTTATTCACTGAAGCAAGTTATATATGTTTTTCCATACCAATGTTTTTTTCCTGAGGACGCCCTGTATCACTGTACAACTTGTCATCTGTGAAAATTGGTACTTTACAAAGTTCTTTCACAGTGGCCCTGGTATCATACCTGAAAGTGTTATTGGCCAAAATGAAGTTGCGGACGCTCTGGGCGGTTTGGGCATCGATGCGCTCGGCCGCCAGCAGCACATTGAGCAGCTTGAACATGGAGATAATTGGATGGAGTCGGATTCCCTGAGAGTGCAACATCTCAACTCCACCCTGCTCGCGGTCCATCAACACTATGGCATCTGTCACCTTTACAAATTGAAATGAAAGATTAATCAAGAGTTGTCTACCAGCACTAGTTTTCAGACTGTTGGGATTGTTGTTTTGAAATATCTGATTTTGCTGCTAAATTTTTTAATAGAAAATAAATGTCTCGAGTTGATTTTTCTCCTATGTTCATGTGCTTGAGTCTTTATATAGAGTATCTGACAAAACTAATATGGTACCTCTTAATATATACTTGGGTGTCAATAACATATTTTTCACTAGCTACTACCACTACTACTGCTTTTGGCTACTGCCATTGTGGGTCACCATAGTGGATCATCAATCTCCATCTTTATCCATCCTCTGCATCCTCTTCTGTCACACCAGTCACCTGCATGTCCTCCCTCACAAAATCCATAAACCTCTTCTTTGTTCAGCCTCCATCTAGGCAGCTCAATATTCAGCATTCTTCTCTCAAAATATCCAGCATCTCTTCTCCACACATATAAAAACCATCTCAATCTTGCCTCTCTTGCTTTGTCTCCAAACCGTCCAACCTGAACTGTACCTGTAATATACTTGTTCCTTATTTTGTCCTTCTTCATCAGTCCTAATGCCAATCTTAACATCTTCAACTCTGCCACCTCCCCCTCTTATCTTTTTGTCAGTGCTACCATCTCCATACCATACAACATAGCTGGCCTCACGACCATCTTGCAAACCCTCCCTTTCACTATTGCTGGTACCCTTTTGTCACAAATCACCTTCGACACTCTTCTCCCCCCATTCCAACCTACTTGCACTCTCTTCTGCACTCGTGACTATTTTGGATAAGTGACCCCAAGTATTTAAACTCATCCATCTTCCTCAACTCTACTCCTTGCATCCTCACCATTCTACTGTCTCCCCACTTGTTCACCCATATGTATTATGTCTTACTCCTACAAACATTTATTCCTCTTCTCTCCGGTGCAAATCTCTGCCTCTCCAGGCTCAACTCAACCTGCTCCCTCATCTCACTACAGATTATGTAATTGTCACTACCATAACATGTTATACATGTCAAACATTTGGACTAGTATTTCCCATAATTCCATAATCAAACAAGCACCCATGTGATATAATAAACACACAATAACATTTTTAACTAAAAAAATAATGGAAAAAAGTAAAAGTAAAAATGCCATTTTTATTGTGCACCTTCAGTCCTTCCTTGTAGAGCACTTCCGCTGTTTCAAGGATGCTACTACCACTAGTCACCGTGTCCTCTATGATGAGACATGTTTCCCCCTCACAAAAGGATCCTTCCACCATGCGCTTGGTCCCTGGAGGGGGAGGTTAATAAAAAGGTGTAAATCAGTGTCATTGTTTCTGACTAAACCTGTCCCAGTGGGGACACTCTTTGTTTCCTGGGGTGCACAGTGGCTCAGGAGGTAGAGCAAGTTATGTAGTAACTGAAGGGTTGCTGCTTTGATCTTAAGCACCTTCAACTCCAGTTGTCAAGGCGTCCCTGTGCAAAACACCCAGTGTTTCACATAATTAGACTCGACTTGGTCCAGATAGACTAAGACCCACCCAAGTAGATAAAACATGAATACTTTTTTTTCAGATCAAGACAACGCAATTGTCATTTCATAATGTACACAGACCAGCGGAACTTTACCACCCCACCCCCTCTGAGACAATGCACATATAAGATGTGCATTACAGTGATTCATTAAGTATGTCAATTTTGAAGAAGCTTTATTTAGCTTTATTTGTTGTCTTCATTTAACTGGTAAAGGAAATGGACTAGTTCTTATATAGCACCTTTCTAGTCTAGCAACCACTCACAGCAATTCATTTAACCCATCCTCACTGCCCAGGAACCAACTCGTTATTTTTCCTATTGCCTTGCTCATGGGCACAAGCAGGAGTATTAACCCTAACGTTCATGTCTTTTTCAGGATGAGGGGAAACCAGATCACCCAGTGGAAAGCCATGCAGGCATAGGGAGAACCTTCAAACTCATCAGGAGATAAGTTCATCTTTTTCAAAACCCAATAATAAAAACACCACACTTACTAGCTGTGTATTGCCTACCTACAAAAGAATCCCCTGTAGTACTTTAAGTGTAAGCATTACACATCTCATTTTAATGCAACTTATAAGGGTAGTTGGACTGTCCAGCTAGTAATGTTAGCCTTGATACTGTTCACTTCTTAACAGGAGCTTACAAATACTACCAGTTGGCCAGTAAAATCAACGAGTGGTATGACTATATTCTGGTTTGAGTCTCCTGGCTACAAAGGCCCTGATCATCCCCGTTTCCAGCATTAACTGTGAGCAAGACTTCTCAGCAATAAGCAGGCTAAGTTATTTTCAAATCATCATAGAGCACGATGTGTATATTTTCTATAATTTAAAATGGTAAATTTTCTCTTTTGCGGTCTTGCAACATGGTTGTATTTAAAAATTAGATGGAAATTTTGGTTATATTTCAGGCCAAAACTCACCTAAGGAATATATGGAAGGGGGAGCACCCATCTGTATGGCTCAGAATCTCGATAAATGGACCTTGCCTAAGGCTAATAAACGTTTAATTTGAAATGTGATGGCTGGATAACCGAGACCAACACACAGACATTGTCAATGCCATGCGATTGGCACGTTATACACATTAGGCGGGCACATTATAACTGTCATTCATTTAACATTAAACTTGCATGTGGGATAAATTAAACAACCTTTGATTTCTGAACAGTGTTCAGATAACACTGTAAAACACTGTCTCACTCTTACAGTGTATAACACAGAAAACACCAAATTACTTACAGTTAATTACTGTTATCTTTTACTGATCAAAAATATCAACCAAATATCTTGATAGTATATTTAATATAGAGGCAAGAGAATGCTTAACTGAACCTAGTTCATTCTAGCAAAGCAATAGATCCAAGATCAGAGCTTGTGTTCTCAGAGTCTTTTTTTGTGATCAACACATTTATTGGTTTTTTTCTGGGGGGATGGGATGGGGAAGTTACTGACATATCTAAATGCAAAGCAAGCTGAGAAAGGTAATAAAGTAAAGAAAAATGTTGGTGAGGTTGATAAGACAGTACATAAAGCAATATACATAGTTCAGCAGGTACAGTAAATCACAAACAAAATTGCCTGTTTGTTTTTGCCCCTCTCCAAGAGATTATGTTGGATGAGAAATAGTTCCAAGCTAGTACAGTCACTGGTTGCGCCTTCTTTAGCCATGCAGTTGTATGTTCCAGGTTAACAATGTTAACCAGGTTATGAATCCAGTATGATTTCATACATATATTCGGGTTAAACCAGTTTTTCAAAATTGTTTTCTTTGCAGAGGTAAACCCTGCAAATGCCATCTTTATCTGAATTTGTTTTAGCTGGATATCGAAATGTCGTTAAGGAGACAAAAAGCAGAAATAGGGTGTTCTCTGAGTCTTGACGAACATCAACTCACCGTAATCCTTAGCCTCTTTCCGTCTAATGAGCATGGGCAATTCATTTCTGGAGCAGATAATTGTGGCCAGCGGTAGAGCAGTGTAGGGAACCCCACACACAGAGTCAAATTTCAGCTCCTCTTCTTGTGCAAGTTGATAAATGAGACTTGAAACCTGTGAATAAATGAGAAAATGAACAGAGTATACAAGATTTCTTATTGCAGGAATAACTTTAGTGGGATTGTTGCAGTAGGATGCTTTCCTGGGGGAATAGGGACTCCCGTGGTATTAACTCTATGTTTGATGATTGAATTTGAAAAATAACAGTGAGCAACAATGAGCCTAATTTACTTATCACTGGGGGACATGGCTCAGGAGGTAAAGCAGGCCACCTAGTAATCGGAACGTCACTGGTTCAATCCCCAGCTTTTTCAGGAAACGTGCTGAAGTGTCGTTGAGCAAAACACTGAACCCCCTTACTGCTCACCAGGGAACCACAGTTACCTGGGTTAGCTAGCGGGGTTAAATGCAGATGGCAAATTTTAACGTGATACAATGTGCATCAGATAAAGTGGCTTTGCTTTCCTAATCAACAGAGCATTATAATTGACGTCAGTTATGCATGATACTTGCTGCTGTCAATCTGCGGCATACCCTCTAGAGTCAGTTAGTTGCGCACTTGTGTAAGCTGTGGCTTCTCCAAACCTTCTCATTAGGCATCATGAGCAGAACATTTCCAGGACATTTAAGCCTAGTTGTTAATAATGGAAGTAGAGGCGGGGCACTATCGAGCCGTTGAACCAAGATGGCGGCATAATCGGGGAGCTCCGTTTAGCCGCGCACTAACTATCTTAAAAACCCTTATAAAGCATACTAATCTGAATTCTAACGATGCCGCAAAAGGACCCAACCAAGTCTCATGAGTTATTTTTAACTCTAAATCGTGCTAGCCAAGCATCAAAAACCACCTCTACACCAGAGCACGAAAAAGGAGCTAGGGTAAGCTCTGCTACTGCTAACGGTAGCCTCACTAAAATGGCGGACTTGTCGTTGGCGTTAGTTGAATTGAAACTTCGCCGTACCGAGTTCGGAACCAAACTGGACAGTATAGATTTACGTCTGGAAATGACGGCCAATTCTATTTTGGCCCTATAAACCAACATGTCACAACTGACTTCTAAAGTCACAGCCAACACCGCTCGTTGGACGAAGTTGAGGGCAGAATAGACAGCAGATTTCAAGGACCCTATTTTATCTGCCTGCTGCATTAAAACGGAATGGTTACTTCGAAAACAAGACAGAGGATATGGGAAACCGGAGCCGGTCGAAGAACTTTAGCATTTTTGGCCTTAAGGAGGGTGCCGAAGGTCGTGACCAATGCTCGACTTCTTGAAGGAGATGCTACCGACTTGGCTAGGGCTGAATATCGACCCTGGAGAGCTCACCAGACTTTAGCTCCGCCGGGACCTAACTAGACCTGAGCAGTCATTATCCGGTTTCATAAAATCCGGGATCTGCAGGTTGTGTGCCAGTCCAGTAAACGGGCAACCATCACACATGGCGGAAGCAAGGTCATTTTCGCCCAGGATCTCTCAGTTGAGCCCCACCAGATCTAATTGGTACCGTTCCATCCCCCGCACAAGCTCTAGCTCCTTGCCCCCTAAGGAGGTGACATTCCACGTCCCTAATGCTAGCTTCTGTTGCTTGGTTCTGGTCCACTGTGACCCTTTGTCTTCACTGCTACCTGTCTGGCAGTGCACCCGACCCCACTGGTTCTTCCTGTAGGTGGTGGGTCTACAGGATGGAGAAGTGTCAACGTTGCTTTTTCGAGCTCCGTGGTAAACTCGACCACCAGGCACTCGGTGACAGGCCGTCTTTCTGGGCCTGGCTCCAGATGAGGGCCCCGACCTTCCTCTGGGCAGGGTAGCGTCACTTCTTTTGGATCGTTCGTGGGGTTTTCTTGAAACATTCTTAGTCTGGTCCCTAACCATAGACCAATTTGCCATGGGAGACCCTAACAGGGACATAAGGCTCCAGACAACATAGCTCTTGGGATCATAGAGACACTCAATCCTCTCCACCACGATAAGGTGATGGTTCCTCAGAGAGATGATGGGGGGAAAACGTTGAGGAACTTCAAAGATTGAGGAGGAACAATGTGGATTCCGTCCTGGTCGTGGAACAACAGACCAGCTCTTTACGCTTGCAGGGATCCTGGAGGGGGCCTGGGAGTATGCCCATCCAGTCTACATGTGTTTTGTAGATCTGGAGAAGGCTTATGACCGAGTCCCCCGGGATATATTGTGGGAAGTTCTCAGGGAGTATAAGATAAGAGGGTCACTACTCAGGGCCATCCAATCTCTCTATGCCCAAAGTGAGAGTTGTGTCAGAGTTCTAGGGTAGTAAGTCAGACTCTTTCCCAGTAGGGGTTGGTCTCCGCCAGGGCTGCTCCATATCCCCTATCCTGTTTGTGATATTCATGGACAGGATCTCCAGGCGTAGTCATGGAAGAGAAGAGTTGCAATTCAGTGAATTTAGGATTAAATCACAGCTTTTTGCAGATGATGTAGTTCTGTTGACCTCATCGGTCTCTGACCTCCAACAATCACTGGATCGGTTTGCAGCTGAGTGTGAAGCAGCTGGAATGAGGGTTAGTACCTCTAAATCCAAGACCATGGTTTTAAGGACGATACCAGAGGTTTGTCCAATCTGAGTAGGGAATGAGTCCTCACCCCAAGTGAGGGAGTTCAAGTATCTCGGGGTCTTGTTCTCAAGTGAGGGGAAGATGGAGCGCGAGTTGGACTG
>OMLC01081913.1:0-19372 GCA_900302585.1 Regalecus glesne
GAGATGTTGAGGTGTCCTTGAGCAAGACACTAAACCCCTGAGATAAAGTGGCCACCTGTCCAGGGTGTTTCTCCAATCTTTGAGATGCGTGTGTACGTATGTATGAGCAGCTGATTTGCACAGAATTCTGCAACCACTGTGATTTTCTTCAACATCGTAGAAATCGGCTCCTCTCCAAATATTTCTCTACTTTCAGGCAGATACAAATTCCACTTTGGGGGTCCTGAGAGGATGGAATGTGTTTCATCCACATAAAATAGTGCTAACCTTCAGCAACAGCTTTAAATAGCAATTCCATCTGACGTTTGCAGACACCTTAACTCAAGTTGTGCTTGTGGACTTTTAGATTTAAAACATTGTGCATCTGTTATGATTGAATTGAAAGGTATCTTTACCTTGGATCCTCCACAACTGTATTTTAGGTTCATCCATATTTGCATCTGTCTTTCCCTTAACTATCCGTGTCTCCTCTCCTTGCATCCTTCTTAAGGGGGAATTGATCAAAATCACTTAATTCTACCTGATTATATTTGATTTATCATTGACAAAGCCAAGCGTGACCCAGCTGCCTCTTTCTCTCCACATTTTCAGGGTCCTGCATCACATAAGGAGCTCGACCAATATAGTGTCGTGCAGTATCTCTCGACTTGGGTCTGGCCACCAATGTGAAGGAGACTAGAATATAAAACCCCCCCAATCAGGTACACGATCTCAGGTCATTTTCTCTGAAAGACCATTAACCACAATACTCACTCGCAAGGTTTGGCTATCAGCTCACAGCACATGGAAAAATATAATTAAGAAGGATTAGCTGAGCAAATTGAACATGGAGTTGCATTATTTCATACTGGGGAGGGGATAAAGGAGAAACAGGAGGAAGGAGAGGATAGCATCTCGATAGTGCGTGACCTTGCGTGACCTTTACTTGTTTACTGTAATGCTGGTGATACGTTTGTGAATGGGGGAGAAAAGACTGTTGTGAGAGGCCCAACGGACCCAGTGTTTGTCATTTCCTCTTCCAGCCCTAAAGGAAATGGATTACCTATATCTGTATGCAACGGACACACCTGCACAATGTTCATCCGTGCATTTTGTAATGTCCTCAAATTCTCCCCTCTGCATGTTATTACGGATCCTCCGATACACACACACATTCTCATCACGCTGTAACACACAGTAACTAGCTAGCGCACATCCCCTGAGTTTCACTGGGGAGGTAAGGTCATGGATCACTTTGGCTGCCCTAGCGTCTGTCAGGCTCCGGAAAAATTAAAACCGTGTGAAGCTGCAGAGCAGCATCTACTGCATACCCTGATAATGTTCCCTACCCTGATGGCACCTAATGTAACCTGTCCTATCCTGCGTCTCCACTCCTCGCTGAGACTTTAAAGAGACATGCTGGGTCAGCATGGGGAGGGCTCCGTCACCTTCTTGTTTAGTGATATTTGGAATATGAGGCCTGCATGTATAACTCTGTGCAAGTGTGTGGCAGGGGCAGGGAGGGTGATGCCACGTACTGATGAAGGTGAAGGGAGTGGGACCTTATTTGTGAGGCTTAGAAAGCTGGTAGGAGAGCTTAATCTGAGTCAACATTTGCTGTGAGTGATATCGATGTACTCCGAGGAGGGCTGGGGACCTCAACCCGGATGCTCTCTCAGGGTAACGATAAGAGCTTTGACGTTCATGGCATATTAAGCAGCGTCAACATGTTCGTAATGCCAGAGCCCAGGATAATTCATTAATAGCGTGGCCGTCGGGTGTTCTGATTCTGTGATGCGTTTCATATACTGCAGAACCCGGTCAGATAATTCAGTAAACATGGTTAGAAAACATCATGAAGTCCTCCTCCCCCCAGTTTTCTGCTTGTATTTATTTATCTGTTCTGTCTGAGGGTGGCATAGCTCAGGAGATAGGGTGGTCATCCATTAATCAGAGGTTTGGTGGTTCAATCCTCAGTTCCTTCAGAAAGCGCGTTGAAGTGTCCTTGAGCAAGACACTGACACATAAGTGCTTGGTACAATTGATGAAAATTAGCCTGGCTGTTCAATCGGGCATATTTACATTCTAAATATTTAAAATGAATAGTTCCTATAGAAAGAGGTTATTTATTCACATATTCATCTATTTATTTATTTACTTATTTGTTTATTGATGGTTGAAATGATACAAGTCAGACAGTTAAAGCAGGTCAGTCAGATTCCACTACAGATGAAGGGCCTTTTAATTTTTTATGCCAATTTCAGGTTCAGGCTATCATCAGTTTGTTGGTATTTGCTAAATTAGGAAATGTCAAAGCAATAATTTGAGTGATAAATGAATAATTTACCTGGCCCACACATGGTATAGTGAGTTGGACCAGAGGATTGGAGCTTCTGGAGCAGTATTGAGCTCACTTTACCAAACCATCTTTACCGAAAGAGAGCTGAGCCAGACGGCAAAACTCTTGATCTACTGGTCAATGTTTGATCCTACTCTCACCTATAGCCATGAAAGCTGGGTCATGACAGAAAGAACAAGATAACAGATACAAGAGGCTGAAATAAGTTTTCTTAGGGTGTCTGGCATCTCCCTCAGAGACGGGGAGAGGTTCAGTCATCATGAGGGTCTCAGAGTAGAGCCTCTGCTCATGTATCTAGATAGGAGCCAGTCGAGGAGGTTCAGCATCTAATAAGGATGCCACCTGGTCTCCTGGTCTCAAATAAAAGCATGCAGTTTTGCCCATGTCTCCCCTTCTATGCCACCTTGTTAGTTAGATACAGCATAGAAACAAAGGAGGTCTTTCAGGCCTGTCTAGCTGGGAGGAGGCCACGGGGTAGACTGAGGACCAGGTGAAGGGATTATATCCCCACACTGGCCTGGGACCACCTCAGGATCCCCCAGTCAGAGCTGCTTGATGTAGCAAGGGAAAGGAAAACTGGGAGCTCCTGGCTTAAATCTGCTAACTCTGTGACCCAACACTGGATGAACGGGTGACGATGGATGGATAGATGAATGGATGGATGGACGGATGGACACATGGTATAGTGATCGATATGATGCTGCAGGTCTGTGCAACTGCAACAAGACCTATTGATTGTTTGTCATTTACGTTTTTTACATTTTAAATGGAAAGCATGGCTGCAAATTAATGTCAGGCCTCTTATCAACTTTATTTAATTCTATGAGCAGTGGAGTCCTTATCAGAGCCCCAACAGATGACCAAATGTGTGTGTTAGCAGGTGATTTCTGTTGGGCTGCAAACGTCTTAGTGTAGGGGCAGTTTTGTACGTACACCGCAGAGGAGCACTGTGCATGCTTGTGAAAGTCTTTTATGGCCACATGAGCAAGGCTGGTGGAATTTGTTCTGGGCGTCTAACTCATCCTATTGTAGGGGGGCAGTGAGCATGACCACAGTGCAGCATTTGGAGAGCAGTTTGGGATTCAATTTCTTGCTCAAGAACACCTCAACGTGCTTTCTGTGGGGGCTGGGGATCGAACCACCAATCTCCAAAAAACTAGATGACCACCCTACCTCCTGGGCTATGTCACTATGTGTGTATGTGTGGATTTGTGCTATTGAACAGACAAAGGGGCCATCCCCAGACAGCTGTCCTTCCCTGGCAGCCCTCATTTCCGACTTAACACTTGATAGACCAGTAAATATTACTCGTTTTGCTTTTGGCAGGCTCCCGGAATTCCTCACCCTCTAGGGGGAGGTGAAAAAGGTGGCCTTGACCCAGGCTTCGTTTTAACCTCAGAGCATTGAAAATTCAATAGCGGGTGGACACATTACTGGTGTAAGAACGTCTCTACTGTTCAAGATTCAAGATGTTCAATGTCACTCCAAATGTCTTGATGCATGCTCAATAATCCAGGTAGGGAAATCACAAAAAGAGTTGAATCTGTTCAACTGGATCAGAAGTTTATTAAGAAACATTTCATCACTCACCAGGTGAATTCTTCAGTCTGAGCTGAAAAAAAAACATCCCCCCTCCCTATAAACAGTACCTTGATGTTAGTGTTGTGTGGCATCAAGATACTGTTTGTAAGGAGGGGGATGTTTTTTATTCAGCTCAGACTGAAGAAGTCACCTGGTGAGAGATGAAACGTTTCTTAATAAACTTCTGATCCAGTTGAACAGATTCACCTCTTTTTGTGGTCACTCCAAATGTACGAGTACAATTGTGAAATTCTATAGCTGGGAGACTCTGTTACAGAAACATATGAGATGAAGATAAAACAGAATAAATATATTTATGTATACACACACACACACACACGTACACACGCACAAACATATATGTGTGTATGTGTGTTTGGGGGTGTTGTGTATTTAATAATGTAGTCACGGGGGCTCAGCTGTAGAGTGTGCACCTCTGAGTCGAGTGTACAGGGTTCGATCTCACCATGGGTTGTCAGGAAAGGGCATCCAGCCTTGATCTCTCATGGTTGGTAAATGTGAGCCACATGATGTAAAGTGCTTTCAGGGGTCGCTAGACTAGAAAAGCTCTGCGAAAAACAGCTCCATTTATCATTTATATGCAGTACTATTTGTGTATACAGAAGTGGACTGGGTGTGTTTTCAGTGCTTATATGCAAGGGAAAAAAAGTGACCGTTCCTGGTGTTCTTATTCACCAAGCTGTGGATTGAATATGTGAACAGCTCTCATAATAAAAATCTATATGCTATATCTGGAATGGCTTTGAAACTGTGAGAGCACTATTTTAAAACAATCAAATAAAAGCATGCAGTTTTGCCCATGTCTCCCCTTCTCTACCACCTTTTTGGTTAGATACAGCATAGAAACAAATGTTGTGGAGCTGAATGGAGAGAAAGATATTACTCTTGATCATCGGGCTGTAATTCTTTCTGTGGAATGATCCAAAGTCAATGTTTGGGTATTATATATAGTAACTCAGTAAGAATAGAAAATAATTTTAACGACTGAAGCGTCAGATGCTCGGTCCTGGTGGATGTGTTATTTGTTTCTTGATGCCCGGTGAAGCTAAAATTATTGATTTCCCGCGCGGCGTGACTTTGAAAAGTAATTACCGAGTTATATAGCACAGAGGTTCTCATCCTAAGGGATGGTTTTATTACCACAGTATAACATCCCTTCACTTAATCCTAAAGAAACGTGCCGAGGTCAATGCAGGGTGGGTTTTCTTTGCATACGAGGGGGTTGTGGAAGGGGGAAGTATGTGGCAGGCTCTCAGTTTATATGGATGTATTTATGCATTGTGGAGTTTTAGCAATTGGGGGACAAGATAGAGTAACTTCTCAGCAAACCCCAAACACGTTAGATCCTAATACGTGAATTGTTAGGAGGCTGTCTGCGTTTGAAGTACACAAATTTGTCTTTCACTTGGGACTTAACCTATTTCTTAAGAATAAAAACAGCTTTTTGTTCAACACTTTTCAGAATGGGAGGGAGGGACTCTCCTGGTGCGTGAGGGGGGGGGCTAGAGGTAGAGGTGGGGGCAGTGAAGGGATGAGTATACTGACAGAGAGGCGGTGATGAGAGAGATATAAAAACAGGATTTGTGTGGGATAAGAGAGGCGGGGGTGGAAGACTAAGAGTGCAATGAGGGAATGAAAAAGAGCTGGAAAATGAGCTTGGGTGCAGGAGACGGAGAGAGAGTGAGAGAGTTGTGATTACTATGCTCCATACTGTTTCGCATGGCTCCTCTTCCCAATAGCCTGAAGCGGCCATGGTTCAGATTTGGGCTGCCAACCAAAAGGTGGATATCAGCATTCCTTTGAGTCTTCCTGCCTCCTTCCCCTCTAGCCAGACTTCACACACGCTGCTTCTATCAACCTAGTCCATGTGTGCCGAGCTTTGAAGTGGGGGCTACGCTTTGCTTTCATGCGGTCATAAATTCTGTTTTGCAGTTTGTGGCAGTTGGATTAATTGTTAGCACTGAGTCTATATAGATAATTGAGCTGATGAATATTTGGCCACGTCCTGTTTAAAAAAAATCACGCACGTGAGTTGATTGGAAGCTTAGTGCGGTCATTATGTGGCACTAATTCAATTTTGAATAAATTTGATGGCAGCAGTTTAGTTCTGATTAAGTCTCACATAATGAGCCGTGTGATCAGAATCATGTATTAATCTGGGTCTGTACAGGAGCATGCGTGAGAGCGTTCCATCTGAGATCTGCCTCTGCTCATGGCCTCAGATTATTCATATTTTAAGAGCCCGAGCACATCAGCAGTGGTAAAGCTGCTGGCTGGGAGATGGAAAGAAACCCCGTTCGGAGTCAGAACACGCGGACAACCTCTTAGCCCTTGTCTGCGCATAGAGCACGAGCTCGGCCTTGGTGAGGAATTCCTCCCGTGCACTATCCACACGGAATAATTAAAATCTGTATTGTTCCACCTCATAAAGTCTTGACAGTGGGCTGCTCCTCTGCACGCTGCTCTTCCTCTGCTCTCACATTAAGGGTTTGCGTCCTTGGAGAATTCCAATTTTCCACTGAAAAACTTTGTTCTCCGGTGTTAATTACGGCAGGCCAATGTTTTCTCCCACCCCGTAATTAGAATTCAGAAAACAATTACATATCATTGAGTCAGCATGATTACCACCTGTCACTCCAGCCTTCTGAGCCATGATTTAATATTTGCCTCAATGATCACTCGGAGGATTCACGAAGGCAAACTAGGTTTCCGCTTATTCTGCATCTCATTCTCATCCGCTCCGCCTGAGTGTCTGATGAATACCGGGATGATGGGAACGGCCCGTGTTGGACGGGGTGGCACATTAAGCGATGCGATGATCTATTCCCGCAGACGCCGGGTGATTATCACTTGTTCCTCTGCCACCACTTAACTCTATTGGGAGGTCCGTTGTACGTGTCACGATTAGTCCCCATGTCGGTAGGGGATTTAGATGGAGCTGGAGGGATCACAGCTGGATACCCTTCCTGATACCCCGTGGTGGGATTGAACCCGCAGCATCTTGCTTGTCAGTTGCTGAACCGCACGCTCCACCACAGAGCTACCGCGGCCTCCCGCCATTGAACTCTGCTACAATTCAACAAATGCATGCAAATAGCAAACTGAAAACTTTAACATGGCCTTAATTCAATCTCAAATTGAAGTAGAAATCCTCACATCTTGGACCAGCCTTGCAAAATCATTAGTCAGGTTTAGTATTGGAGCCAAAATAGCAATGCCTACCTGCTGGTGCTCAATACATGTGGCATCAGCTCTGAAGACTAAATGTTGGAATTGGGCCTCTGATGAGATGATGGTGGCCTTGTTTGTTCACTTCTCTGTCTGCTGGAAAAGTGTCTGAAAAACAAAATGTGGACCTTGGGGTGAACTTTTTGTCTAATGAGAATAAGACAACAATAATGATGATGCTGATGATGACAGGGAGAGCTATAAAGACAAAACGAGACACTGTCATTGTACGAGTGTACATCAGAATGTGTTCCCTGCATTTAACCCAACCAATCGTATAGGAGCAGTGAGCAGCTGCTGCACCCGGGGAGCAACTTTGGTTCTTTCTCCTATTGCCTCGCTCAGGGCCACAGGCAGGGATCTTAACCCTGGACATGTATGTCTTGATGGTGGGAGGAAACCCACACAGACATGAAGAGAACCTGCAGACTCCACACAGAAAGGACCTGGGATGGGATTCAAACTAAGGGCCTTTTTGCTGTGAGACAGCAGTGCTGACCATCGGGCCGCCGTGTCAGCCCTCAATCACATGAATGGGAGAATGTCCGGAATCTCCTAGTTACTGGTGATTCCATCCATCCATCATCAACCCCTCATCTGCAGTCGGGTCATGGAGGGGGCAGTTTCACCCAAGGACCCCAAACGTCCCTGTTCCTGACCACATCGGGGGATCCTGATGGAGGACCCCAGGCCAGTGTGGAGAAATAAGCCGTAGTTGTCGGAGTGGGACGTCATTTGGAAAACCGCCTTGTTGGACAGACTCATGCTGTTTGGTTCCACAATTTTTCAATCAATAGAAAATTGAAAAGGACCTACAAGAGATGTAACTTAAGTATAAGATAATAACGACCATTAAGAATAATAAGCGTTTCTCTTTGGTCCACCGCGCCGCCTCCATAACAATCCTCCCCGGAGGATCTTCGGAGCAGAGCAGGGGCAGTTGCGTCCACCACGGACTTCTCTGTGGCTGAGACATTGGAGGGTCTCCACGCTGGCATAATGAAGACATAGATCAAATAACTCAGTGCCTCTCCAAACAAAGCAAAACGCTTCGTCAGCAGGAACACACTTGGTTTTGCGGAGGTTAATGGCATGCATAGTGCAGGTGAAAATTTACATTTCCTCCAGAGAATAGCCTTCTATTGTGAGTACCCAGGAACGAGCTTTGTAGATGCTGTGACATTTATGGTGTCTCTCCCCATCATTTTTCAATTTTGGCAGCACTTTGGAGCTGCTGTCAGGATGTTTGGGGATGCAGCATGTGTTGAATGTCATGTCACGCATAAAATTGGATTACGTTTGGCCAACAGGAGCAGGTTAGATATTAAAGTACATCTGCTTAAAAGGAGTAGCCTAAAAGATAGACAGCCGTAATTTCAGTCACTCTTCAGCGTTGTCAGGATGTTATCACACCTCTGTTGAAGCTTTGTAGTGTGAACCGCTGTGTCTGAAACCCTCCACTGTGCACTCAAGATATTTTCTGATTTGATGGGGAAACTCAAAAGTCAGAAAACTTTTCAAAAGCTGAAAGTAACAATGCTAAAGTGGGGAAAAGGGATGTGATGATCTCTTTGATATATTTTCTCAGTAGGAAAGATACCTGGAAGGGTTTGAATTCATCAGCAAGCACGTCGCGGGCAGCTGTGGAGCCTCTTCTCTTCTAATTCCGTGTTTTGATCATCCATAAGCAATCTTCCATGCACCTTTCCAGGGCCGTCACAGGGGGTCACGAGCCCCCCCTGTGAAGTCCGTGTCAAACCCCACAACATGGGTACTAATTGTGACATGCAAAATGAGCCTCGCACACAATATGTTCCAAAGGCCAAGATGAGCAGTGCAGCAGTGTGTCCTAATTCAACGTCCCAGGTCTATAGCCTACTTTTCATTCAGACTTTAGGTCGTATTCAGAATGGTCATGCACACGTGGCCCACAGTCACAGGCACCTGTTGGCTCAGGGGTGGCATAGCTCCGAGGTTGGGTAGTCATCTAGTAATCGAAGGATTAGCAGCTCGATCCCCAGTCCCTGCAGAAAGCATGTCGAGGTGCTCTTGAGCAAGAGGCCGAACCCTTTATGACTCCATGGGTGCTGCTGCTCACTGCTCCTATATGATAGGATGGGTTGAATATAGAGAAATGTATGTGTGTGTGTGTGCATGTATGTATGTATGTACGTGTGTGTGTGTGTGTGTGTGTGTGTGTATATATATATATATATTTGGGTGTGTGTGTGTGTGTGTATTTAGTTAGGGGGCAGCATAGCTCAGTGGGTAGAGCGGTCGTCTGGCAATCAGAAGGTTGCAGGTTCGATTCCTGGTCCTGCATACAGCATGTCGAGGTGTCCTTGAGCAAGACACTGAACCCCTAACTTCTCCCCGAGCCCCATATGTTGGCAGCTCACTGCTCCTATACAATAGGTTGGGTCAAAAATGGAGAGAAATCCAAATTTCCCCCCGTGGGACTGATAAGGGAATTATTTTTTTCTTTTTGTAATTTTTTATGTATGTTTGTGTGTGTGTCTACAGATAATTTGCACAGTCCATGTGATGGTTGTGCACGTTTCCCCTGTAACAAATCACAACAAATTGGCCAATGTCTAAGTGACTATATGAACCCAGAACGATGTTAAAATCCAAGGTATTTCAATGATAATAAGGATAATAATAATCTCCAGTATATGGATAGTGTGTATCAATGAACATTTAGAATGTAAATACTTCTAATGTAGCCAACAGTGTGTGTTGTTCAAGGGCTCTACGACACACTTTCTCAAGGAACTAGAGATCGAGCCATCAATCTTCTGATAAGTACATGAGCGGCCTACCTAGTGAGGTCTGCTGCCCCTGTTCCTACCCCCCAATGAACACCAACCATTTAGAGCGAGGGTATCGGGTGCCCCCAACAATAGCCCTTCAGTGCCCTGGTGATAGTCCTCTTTCCCCTTTTAATGTCTCTGTTGAAGATGCTCGGCTTTGGGAGAATACCGATAAAAGAGGCTGATTCCCACTCTAGTCAATCTCCATGAAGCAAAGCACGGAGCTTTTGTGGTACACCATTTTAAAGAAAGCCTCACAGGCTGCGCAAGGCAAGCCTTTAGAGAACGCCGTTTATTAATGGAAAGGTCAAAGCAGGGTGGGGGGGGTTGAGATGGTTGCGAGGAGATACTGTCAGGTCTCTCCTCTTCACTGTCCGGGTCCAGTGTAACCGAAGAATAAAGAACCAGGCTCATGGGGATATTACAACCTCTACGAAATCAGAACCCTTTTTAAGACATTGAAATTCTAGACATGTTTGATTAGACCCTGAGTTTTTTTCTTCTTCACACTCTAGCCATTTTATTTGCAGGCACGTGCCCTCATCTATTCATCTGTTGATCTCTGCCAAACTGAAACTACACGTGCTTATCAAATGCTCCTGCTGTCCTCCTCCAAATTTGCTGTTTTTAAATGTTGAATGATGGAGCAGCATTTGGCTGAGAAGCAATAATTGTTGTCCTTTTGTTGTCTCTGTTGGAAAACAAAACTGTTCCAAGTGGGAGTAACAGAAAAAAGCACAGATCCTGTAGCTGTATTTGTGTCTGTACACCCTTCGTCCTGACTTTATCCTCGTCTCCTATAATTAAACTACTGATGTCAGCGGCTATCGTTGGCAAAAATGAGACGAAGGCGTTCCATCTTTTTCATCTCGCTGCAAAGAAAAAAACTTAACCATCCACTTAAAAATCCCCGGCACTGGAGAAATCCTGCACTTGACTGATTCACCTGTTGGTCGGCCAAGGCAACTGGTTGACATTCATGTCCGATGTCTGATTGTCAGAAATGATGCTTGGCTAATGCGGCCCTCCTGTACTCCCCAGGGATTAATTGTTCCAAGCAATAAGCTGTCTCATGTTGGAGTGAACGTTGTAGCGTCAGGGCTTTTGATGGATGAGAAGGTTAGATGTGAGAGGGGTCGGCATGGCTCAGTGGGCAGAGGGCTCATCTGGCAGTCAGGTTTGCAGGATCAATCCCAGCACCAGCAGAGAAGTGTGTCGAAGTGGCCTCGAGCAAGCCCTGTGATGGACTGGCGACATGTCATGTGTGTTTTCCAGCCTTTCACCCAATGAATGTGGAGATGAGCTCGAGTTCCCCAGTGATCCAACATTGGATAAGGAGTTGATGATGGATGGTTGGATGGAGGGTTAAATCTCAAGAGGTCCATTTTTACCTGTCATGATTACTCCTCATGGTGTGGGGGTGAACACAGACATAGATGGAGCTTAGAGATTGAGGCTGGATGCCTTTCCTGGTGCTCCGGGGCTGGGTTTGAACCCACAACATCTGGCTCGTCAGTTCCTGTGCTCTACTGCTGAGCCACCGCGGCCTCCTAGAAGGGTACATATTGAATAGTTACAAATCCTCAGTGCGGCCTTTACATTTTCCGATTGTATTCATCATTTGGAGTCAGACATCAGTCAGCTCCAGCTAATAGGAATGCTAACACCACACCCTGTAGTTTCTAATGCCATCTGGAACCATCCACCATATCTGCTGCCCGGGCGACACCTCCACTGCCCCCAGACATGCATCTTTGTTGATTTCTTAAAAAAAGAAAAGAAATTCTCATCAGATTTGAGGTGTTCTCATTCCATGACCAGCCCTCTGCTATGGGCTATTTTAGGTGTCTTTGACAAGGTTAATGGCCTCATACATATGTGTCTTAGAAAAGCCCTTGGGCAAGATTTCCCCCTGCTTTGATCTCCCTGGTTCACATTGTGGAACGTTGAAGGCATGACACAGGGGATGATAGTGCTGTGCCCCGCTCCGACGTGCTTCTCACTCCTGTCAAGGTATTGGAGCCACAGTGCATCATGGGAACAGCAACTCCCCCGATGTCAGCAAAATATTGCAAAGCTTTCAGCGTGCCTTAATGTACACTGCACTAGACAAAGAATGAATTCACCTGGAAGGTCGGCCGGTACTGAGGCGGTTTATCAATGTGTTTTCTACAATTCACTTACCCAGCGCTGGTGAAGAGGTGGATTATACAAAGAAGGTTGTGTGGCTGTAATTTGTTCTCTCTCACTCTCTCTCTCTCTCTCTCTCTCTCTCTCTCTCTCTCTGTGTGTGCTCTCTGTGGTGGATATGAATAAGTTGTCACTATAATGGCAGATTAATCGTGTTAGGGAGGCAGATTGCATCTCTGTGCATGCATGAGTTGCTTACAACATAGTAATATGTGTAGCGCAGTCTGAGATACAATAAAGCATTGTTCTGAAAATTATGTAATTAGGTCAAAAGTTTTTTTTGCATTTTATTTTCCAGAGGAAATAAATATCAGTGTGTGATCGCTGTTGTTGTGCGCGCCCGACTCGTACAGTCTCATTGGCTGCAGGGCCCGTGCTCGGCGAAGATGATTAGGAGCAGCTCTTTCTTCAAATCAAATGTTCCACTCAGAAAGGTGTGCCAGTTTCTTCATTACCCTCAAACTTGCTTACGGCACACCATCAAAAGACAGATAAGCACAATCAGATTGGCTGAGACTATGCACGGCTGTTTTACAGGCACGCCGCGTGCCAAACCTCCCCGCCACACTCACGGCATGGATTATGTTGCTGTTGAGCCACGGTCACAGGCGATGACCGGGACACGGTGTGGAATCGGCATGTCAAAAAGCCTCACTCTGGAGTTTACCTTGTCCTCAAGAGTGATCATTTAATGACAGATGACAGCGTTCACACCGAATGTCAGCCAGCAAGTGGCTGCAAGGACGAGAGCGTGTCCCTCTTGTTAAGATTAGTAAGTGTATGAGAAGGCATTTGAGAATTCATGGATGCAGGTATTTTGAGTCGCCCGTTTCATTTCCCCCCCATCAAAGAATAAAGAAGAAGCTTAATATATTTATCATTAGAGAAATGTGTTCTCTGCATTTAACCCATCCTGTTGTGTGGGAGCAATGAGCAGCCGAAGCTCCGGGGAACAGTTTGGGGTTCACCACCAATGAACCTCCTGACCCATAACTCCTCCCCTACAATACTTTCGGACACTTTTTACTTTTAGCTTTTGCTTTTATTTTTTTGAAGCTTGAAAATCAGTTTCAGCCTTTTCTTGCGGTCGGTAAATATAAAGTCCCCCATCCAGCGAAGACTCTGATGTTGACATGATTGACGATTAAAGGGGACGTTTGTGGCCACAGTTGATGGTTTTTGCATTGAAGCCTGAAGACATGTTAAAGGATGGATGAGCTAAACGGGGAGGTGTTTCATCCAGTATGGCATTAATCCACACTATAGGGGACAAGTCTGGTAATGGTGTAACACAATGGGGCTGCGGTAGCTCAGTGGTAGAGTGTGCACCGGCAACTGATGAGCAAGGGGCTGCGGGTTTGAACCCACTGTGGTCATTAGGAAGGGCACGTGGCTTTAATGCACTAAGCCACATCCGAGTTAATGTCCACCGCCACAACATGGGGACTAATCGTGACACGTACAACGGTCCCGTCAGTGCAACAATATAGGCTCATTGAGTACAGACTGCTGCACTGGGGCCGTGAAGCTAACTGGTAGACTGTGTGCCTCCAGATCAGGCATTGTGGCTTTGACCGCATCGTGGGGCATCAGGAAAGGGTATCTGACCTTCATCCTCCATGTTGGGTAAATGTGAGGCATATGTAGTAAAGTGCTTTGAGTGGTCACTAGACTAGAAAAGCTCTGTGTAAAAATGAGTTCATTTAACATGTGCTTAAGCACGTTGACCACCACCGTCCATTTTCTTAATGATCGTCATTTTCTCCTCCATTCACGAGTCACTCCCTAATGGTGTAGCTCTGAGAATAATCGAGTGATGACACCAAGTCGCACGTATCCTCATTACCACGTGTGCCCGAAACCAGCCATGGAAACTTGTTGTAATGGATGACCTCTGATCCCCACTCGGTTATCAAACCAGACCAATGTGAGGCCCCTGCCTCACATTACTGGCTCTGATTGGACAAGGAGGACTTGCAACTTTCCATCTGTCAATTTTCCTCACTGGCTTACTGAAAGAAACTGGCTTGCATTATTCAAATATTCAAAATCAAATATTGAAATGCATGATCATTGAAATGAAACCACATCCTCATGGCCCCCAACCAGCTCGGTTTGCTTTTCATCCTCAACGTCCAGTTCACAGTAAGCCAGTCCTGGCAAGTGATGTATGGAAGACCTCTTTTCTCTTCTCCTCCTGTGAGGATGTTTCAATAGATGATGGAGGAATGTCTTTGATCAAGTTTGGTAAGTTCTACCAAAAAGGTCAGGATACGGGGATGCTAAAGATTCATCCAGGAGATGTAGGAAATATCTCTAATGTACCAGCACTTATTTATCCACCTTGTGCCCATGAGAGGTCATCGTCCTGTAGATTCACTAGACCACACCTCAACCAGATTGGTCTAGGGTCCATATGAGGTCAGTTGAGGCCTAGGTTAACTGCCATCGGTGGTGTACCCTGGTGGAGACTGAAAACTGCTGTGGTGACCTCTGGGAAACAGGGAACCCACTGAAAGAAGAAGATCCACGAGGGGTCGGTTGTACGTGTCATGAGGGATGGAGTGCAGATGTCGCTTGGGCGATCGAGGCTGGATGCCCTCCCTGATGCCCCGCGGTAGGTTTGAACCCGCAGGCTCCTCGGTTCCCAGAGCGTGTGTTCTACGGCCGAGCCAATCCGTTTTATATCCACAATGCACACAATTCCTCTGAATATCAATCCATAGCACTGTGCGAGGACTATTCCTGCCATCTCTTTTGCCTGCTGCAATTTATTAGGATCTGGCATATGGATGCATATTGCATTTGCAGAATGCGACGTTGTTTTTGTTGTTGTTGCTGTTGTAGATTAGTCTTCCCTAAGGCAGCCGAAGTACCAGAGCCTACATGCAGCTCGAGCCCTGAGTACATGTCTATCACTTGTTGTCCAATCACACCCGGTTACCTAATTAAACAGTGCAATCTGAGTTCGCATCAATAAAAAAACTTGAAACAAGGAACAATACTCATTAATCTACACCCTGCCTGAAAAAACATCCCCCCTCCTGCACAGACACCGCCAGAGGGAATACAACATTCAGATATGCTTCTGGTTAAACACCCAGCTCGCCAATCCACCTTTTCCAATTCTAATGCCAATTGATATCAGCAGACATGGAGGAGAGACAGCTTTATTTTAAGCTGTCAAGAAAGCATGCTTCCCAAAATGATTCACACTTAATTGGCATGCATGGTGCTCCTGTGGGCTGCTGCAATAGAAATGAGAGAGCGGGAGACTGATGCTATTCCGCCGTGGCCGCCGTAACTCAGCAGCTGAACCCGACATGCTGCGGAATACAGAAAACTCCGACACTGTCTTGTGTGGAGGCGAGGGATCAAAACCAGCAGCTACAGTGATATTTCCTTATTGTGAGCCTCAGGTGGTCAGACGTCACGTTCATTGGTCATGTGGAGCGTCTCGCTGCCTCTCAACCCCACGCTCAGAAAACAAGTGGAACCCGAGAACGGGCCGAGGGAACCCGTCCTCCGGCCTTGGATCGGCTGAGAAATGGTGCAGTGCCTAAGACGCACTAGTCGATCTAACCTTTCAGAAGTTAGGGAAAGTTTTATGTGGGCAGTCACAGCGGCCTTTGCAAAGCTTCATAGGGATGGACGTCGCTCGTGAGCTCTCGGGTGTCCCCCTTTGTTACGTTGTTGGGATCTCTGAGCCAGATAATCATTGGGGGGGGAAGCTGAATGACAGAGATGTTTCAGCAGCTCTTCCACTGAGAGGTCGAGTCGACCTTTTGGTAATAGCTGCTGCGCAATCAGCAGAAAGTAAATACCCTTCAGGGTCCTGATTCCTCTGTCTCGTTCCTCCATCCTGGAGTGAAGACACTGCTGCTCCGCTGAGGACAGTAGGGTTTGGTCATGGGTGCTGTGGTCAGTGTCGACCTCTTAGCCTCCTTGTTGCCTGTTCATCCATTATTTATTAGGGCCTGAAAATAAAACAAATTAAATTAGCATATTCTAGCCTTTCTACTTTTCCAAATCACCCATTTGTTCCCCCTCAAGGTGAGCCCTGATTTATGTGTTGGACAGGTCTATCGTGCAATATCATGGTTGTAACTTATGGCTGTATGGTCCTTGTGTGGCACAAGCTTGTTCAACTTAAATATTCCACCCCGGAAAAGCTTGAAATGATATAATTCATAGATGTTTGGCAATAAACATTTAACAGCAATTTCAATATTGCCTAAGGTTGTATTTTGGCTGGTGCGATGAAAGTGATGTATCACTTCAGCAGAGGGGAGGGACAGTCATATGCACAGAACGAGACGGAGCTGTGTGGTGATTTCTCTGAAATGGTGATTAATATCAAAAATTGCCACATTTGAGCTTAACTGTGATTTGTCATAGATAATGTTATGGAGATGGACGAGACATTGAGAGGGTTACTGGAGCGAGGATCGGTGCAGTTGAGGAGAGCCTGAAACTTCATGTATGACTTCCGAGATGCACTCTTCCATGTGAGCTGACACGTGAGGAGGAAGAAACCAAACATTATTTCGTCACTGTACAGGTTACAATATAGCGTGGCCTCTACATTTAACCCATCCTATTGTAGAGGAGCACTGAGGAGCTGCAGCGCTCGGCGCCAAATCCAGTTCTCTTCCTGATTGCCTTGCTCAGGGGCACAGGCAGGAATGTTAGCCCACATACACATGTCTCTTGGCTGGTGGGAGGACGGTCATGCAGCCACAGGGAGAACATGCAAACGTCTCACAGAAAGGACCTGAGAGGGGATTTGAACCCAGGACCTTGCTGTGAGGCAACACCGCTAAGCCACTGGGCCGCCGTGCCGCACATACGACACTCGATGACACGAATATCACGGGTTCGATCGGGGTGTTAACGGGAGTAGCGTCCGGCCTTAATCCCCCTGCTCCATCTAGGTCTGTGTCCACTCCCATAATGTGGGGACTAACGGTGACATGCAAACAATGACCTTTTACTCTTGAAATCCACCTGGTCTTTTTTTAGCCTTCCTGTTTTTCCATTTGACAGATTGCTTGTTGGTTCTCCTGATTTAAAGCCAGAACGTGATTCATCTTATCAACAATGTTTAGAGTCGACGCTCAGATATGTGATGCTGTGACAGTTGCAAATTACACTACATATCTTTGCTAGTTGAATAAGTCCAAAGTTATTTCTGCCGAATTCCTACAGAGAAGAGAGCCTAGTGATGCCAGTCTGACGTGCAGCCCACTATCGCCTGTCCACAGTCAAAAGCTCAGTTTCCCCCAGGGCTTCACATCCATGTCAATCAGGATCAAACTGCTATAACGCATGTGTCAGGGCTTAGCATGGAGACGGGCAGGGCCTTGCTCGTGCAGATCCTTACCAATGATGGGAGTCAGGCAATCCAATTCACAATGAGATCCCACTGGAGCCCCTACTCACTGCTGCTTGCTTCAGCCTGTAATTGATATTTGTCAAAAGAAAAGGGTGGTCTGTGTCTGTGCCGGAGCTTCTGGGAGGTGTGCAGTGACAGGTGGACACAGTTAAAGGCTGAGACACACAGGTTAGACGTCACTGAGGCATCTCCTGAAACAAGGAGCAATCTCTGAAGCTGTTGACTTTCAGTTAAAACCACGTCCTATTACGTCCAGATGGGAAGCACCTCGCGAACCTGGTTTCTAATTGAAAAACTGACATTTAGACTGAATCCTGTCTCAAGCTTAGCTCTGCTATTTGCCTTGATTTGGGGGAGGGCCTGTCCGTCCCCTCCAGAGATGTTTGTCAGTAAATGCATCCAAAAGGATGGTGCTGTTAAGATGGTGATGAAAATAATCTTTTTCAGCCCAGCATTATCAACAGGGACAGTACAGCTCAGAGGGTAGAGCAGCTTTTCTTAGTAATCAGGAGATTGGTGGTTCCATCCCCACCGCCTGTGGAAAACGTGTTGAGGTGTCCATGAGCAAGACTCTGAACCCCTTACTACTCAAGCCTGAGATGAAATGGTGACCTGTCCAGTGTGACCTGTCCAGGGTGACCTGTCCAGGGTGTCCTGTCCAGGGTGTCCTGTCCAGGGTGTCCTGTCCAGGGTGTCCTGTCCAGGGTGTCCTGTCCAGGGTGTCCTGTCCAGGGTGTCCTGTCCAGGGTGTCCTGTCCAGGGTGACCTGTCCAGGGTGTCCTGTCCAGGGTGTCCTGTCCAGGGTGTCCTGTCCAGGGTGACCTGTCCAGGGTGTCCTGTCCAGGGTGTCCTGTCCAGGGTGTCCTGTCCAGGGTGACCTGTCCAGGGTGTCCTGTCCAGGGTGACCTGTCCAGGGTGTCCTGTCCACCTTTTTGCAAGTTTGCAGCAATCTTTGTAAAATAGGGCTGGGTCACCATGGCATACGTTACCTGGTAGTGAGCTGAGGCTCTGGATTCAAGCCCCTTACCTCCTGGTTTTGCCCTCAACCAGCCGTTCCCATCACAGTTTTATCAAACGTCTCTGATCATCGCAACTCAGATCCAGAAAAGACTTGGCATACCTGCATGGTGTGAAGTGGTCAGTGGTGAAGTGTGTGAAGAGAAGCAGGACTATAAACCAGTCCGTTTAAATCACTAAGGTTGCAGGGCCTTGTCCTCTTAAGGTAATACGATTTAGAAAAGTCAGGTAATCTCTAAAGGGCCTTAGCCACTACAGGAGCTTCTTTAGACTAGCTGTCATTTGGCTGTTGTGGTGAAGATGTAAAACAGAATGTGTTGAACCAGTGTCCCTGGGAAAGTCCTGCTTCTTAATAACCGTTACCATGGCTGGGATTGGATTAACAGATTAGCTGTTGTTTCAGACACACCCGTGATTAAAAAAAGCATCAAGCTTCTCGGGTCATGGATCTGCTGGAGCCTATCCCAGTCATCATCAGGCAGAAGGCAGAGAAACACCCTGAACAGGTCCGCCACAGGCCCTCTCAGGTCAGGGAGGGGGGGGATTAAGGCCAGATTCCCTTCCTCACGCCCTGTCACAGCTCAGTGGTAGAGTGCGTGCTTTGGGAAATGACGAGCCGAATATTGTGGATTCGAACCCACCGTGGGCCGTCAGGAAGTGCATCTAGCATTAATCTCCTATCTTCTATTTGAGTCCCTGCCCACTCCCACAAAGCGGGGTGTGACATGTAAAGTTGGACCTCTCTCTCTCTCTCTCTCTGTCTCTCTCTCTCTATCTGTCTCTGTCTCC
>OMLC01081915.1:0-13727 GCA_900302585.1 Regalecus glesne
ATATTATATCAGGCTTTTACTTGATGCAGGAAGGCCGGGGTAAGAAAAAAAGGCAAATCAACAGGTGGCTGATCTCGTCTCTGTACAGCGACCGTCGCGTGTTGTTGAGCCTAATGTGACTGTTCTGCACTGCCGCTTGACAGCGGCCGGCATGCTAAACACAGTCCTCTGCAGGAAACCCGACAGTTGAGCAGAATGGTGTTTAACCAAGAGGAGCACAACTGATCTCTCATCGTGACCCCCTGCATCTCTCCTCCAAATGGCTTGACACAGGAGGCAAAACGCCGGAGCCCGGCTTGCATGGGAGTCAGCTGGGTACCACGCGCCGCAGCGTTGACCTTACCTGAGGTCAGCCCCTCAAATCCATATGTTCTCCATGTTCCCTAGCCTCCTGGGAACAGCTTCTGGGATCTAGAATCCGGGTTTGGTTTCAAGCCTCTCCTGTCCAGGGTGTTTCCCTGCTTTTCGACCAATGAGCATTGAGATAGGCTCCGGCATGACCTGAGCTGTTGACAATGCATGGATGGATGGATGGATGGATGGATGGATGGATGGATGGATGGATGGATGGATGCATGGATGGATGGATGCATGGATGGATGCATGGATGGATGGTGAAACAGGAAGCATTCTGCAGCCCCCAAATGCCACACGAACCTGTTTCATCCGGGTCTATAAGAAAATTACGTTTGTTATTTATCACAGCTCAGCATCGCTCTCGACATCAAAAATCACTTCCACAGTTCCCTAATTATCACCGCGGTCCAGAGGAATAGTCACAATGGACTCGGTGAGTTACCTCCCCGCAGCTTCCTTAACATCCTGAGAGCCGGCTTTCCAGGGCAAAGGCTGAAGCCGGCTCAGGTGGAAAATCAAAGCAGATGTGCGCACATGTGCGAGAAGCCGTAAATTCCAGTGAGCTCCATAATTGCCCATTGTTACCGTGGAAGGTTCCTGCCTGAATACTAATCATATGTGTCTGGACCCTTAAATGCTGCCATCTCGCCCACCCAAACTCGCACCCACTCCGCGGGACACGGTGCATCTCGCCGACCGAGTGGTCACATCCCTGGCAGAGTCGGCGATTCCGCTCATCGAGTGCGTCCCATTTGCTAAAACGAAGACGTGATTTCAGACGCGTGACCTTAAAGCTAGGTGGTCTTTAGAAAGGTGGCTTTAGCCCTGACGTCTCACACAGCTAGCTAGCTAGCTAGGTGCGCTGACAACGTCAGGTCCGCTGGGCGTACGCGTACTACCCATGCGACACCGGGTAAGACTCAGGGCCGAGAGGTCGAGGGGTCGAGGGAACACGGTATCAAAGCAAGCAAAACGCCTGTTAAAATGACACGACCCGCCTTTCTACGACCCCCAACCCCTTTGTAAGGGGTCAAGGGGGCGTGGCTACAACAAGCGGATGACAAAAGTAAAGCCACGAGCTCTGAGGTTACCTGAAAACCTTTGAGGATGTGATGTCGTCATCCATGTTCCGGGGTCGCCGGTCAGATACGCGAACTAATGAATCGAAGCGCTCTCGCTCGTCATCTGGGAGATTTGAATGTTAAACCACGTCCTTCCCCATGACGGTGTTAGTGCAGTCACGGCATCCCTTTTCTTGTCATCAAGCAGAGAGGCACAGGTGAGCTGAGTCCGTGTGATCTAAGCCTCCGATGGAGTCATAACCCCCCCCTCCCAGAAATGAGCACACCAGACAGCTTTGACTCAGGCTCGAAAATCCAAAGGGACCCGTTGGTTAGTCTTATGTTGCTGCAGAGAGGTTTTCACGGCCTTGTGGAAAAAAAGGAGCAAAATGTCACACATTTTTTTTTTTTTTTTTTTGCATGAGTCACACTAAAACATCTCACTTCATTAGCTCCGTTTGCCTGCAGGTCCCAGCCTCGCCAACCGGTGACAAAAGAAGGAAACCTTGGCCATGCTCTGGAACCGTACTCCCATTGAAAATAACAAATAAGTCATTGTCGGGGCATGTTGTAAGGGGTTGTTATTCGGCCTGTCTGTAGCCAAAACCAATATGAATGTGTGCGTACGTGCACTCTGTGCTCAGTGGGAAAATCAACAAAAGAAATCTGGAGCCAGTCACGGTGTTACGTCTCATATCAGCAGATATGTCTTATTTCACGTGATAGCGACCAGTCGTGTTCGTGCGACCTGAGGCGTACCTGAGCGTTTGGCGATAGTCTCAAATTCCCCTCTGCTGTGTGGCAAATAGGAGAGAGAGCTGTTGAAAGAAAAGGGGACCACATTTTTTTTTTTTTTTTTTTTTTAAAGTGCCCTGCTCTGATGGCCTTGGTAGGTCTCCAAGTCCCCCTGCGGTGTGTTTGGTTTGGACTCAGGTCATCCATCACACAGGCTCCTCTGTGGTGGGGGACTCATCTCTCACCCCTGCTGAGACTCAATCTGGAGGCTGGAACACTCCTTTGTGCCAGCGGTATCCTGCAACCTTCCGGGTATGATCCGAGTGTGTGTTACAATACGTGGTATTGTGGCGCAGGAGTGTGTCACCTCAGTGGAATCAACCATAGCATTGCAATAGAAGGCCTGAATAACTGCTAACTTGGTATTGAGAGAATTCTGAGCCAGGCGCTACCACACGAGACCAGATTCTAAGTCTGAGGCAGTTCCGAGTTCTTTCGCCCGGATCCGATATTTTTTTGGAGCCACCTGTTTTGTACATCCGGGCCCAGGTCCGATTCCCGCGGCCGAGGACACTCGCGCACCACGTCTTTCAAAACGCGCCAAAAGGAATGAAACCTCGCGTTTTGAACGACGTGTGGTTCCGCCGTGGAAAAATCCGATCCGTGAGGTCACACGAGTCACGTGGACAGATATCAGATCTCCATCTGATTTGTTTCCAGGTACGCGTGCGGAAATAAATCATTTTCTTAAAATAACTGATTTCCATGCGCTTTTTTGTTCCTGGTTCCATGGTATTAATACAAACCCAACTTTGTCCCATGTGAGCCAAAATAAAAAATAAAAAATTTTTGGAATCGGGTCACTTGCACGAGGCAATCCGAACATAGCCCAAAGAAGTCATATGCGTTCATTTAGAATCCTAGTCACTGTTCAGTGGTGGAAACTCTTTTGCGGAGGTGTTCAACATACGGCCTGACGACGGAAGCGACAGACCTCTGGAAACAAATCAGGCTCTAGACAGCACCCAAATACGGAGGTGACAGTGGTCAACCTGCGACTCTGGACCTGCCGAGGAGCGCTGGCAGAGACCCCCTCTCTCTGTCCCTCTGCCCTCCCGAGCTCCACACGTCCTCTTTAAGCAAATGAGCTGACTAAGGATACCGAAGCGGGCAGTCTAAGGCCTTTCGGATGTTTGCCAATACTGAATCTACCCTGAGCTGTGCCCTGACTGCGGTGCAAGTGAAAACATAAATAGGGAGTGGGAGAAAACAGTGCAGCGTGCATTAACAGTGCTAGAAAGACTGCAACTGACCACCCTAAACGAATCATCATCGATTCCGACAAGTCACGCTCGCCTCGGAAATTCTATCGACTCCGCTGCCCAGCGGCTCCATCCGGAGCACTCCTGAGGAGCTGGATGTTGTTCTCTAGATCACCTCACTCCCTGATAATGGAAATCAAAAAAAGATGTTCTCGGAATTTACAGAGGCCAACCGTTTACTTTCCTGTCTCGGTGTGTTGCCCCCCTCTCTCTCTTTTTTTTTTTCTCCCCCAGATCCCAACCCTTCTTTCTTGCCACCGCTTCCCGGCTGTGTAATTCATGTGGCATTGTATTGTGTTTACTGTGCAAACAAAAGGGCTCCGGAGCCCATGTTAGGTAAGAACAGGCTGTGACGTCAAACACCTTAGAGAAATCTTGAGCCATGCACAGCTGCTGCAGACAAGAGGAAGAGAGGCAGAGAGAAGCGGCCTGGATCTATTGTGTAACAACTCATTTTCACAACCCCCCCCCAAAAAAAAAAAAAAACACCAACCAAAAAAAACCAAACTTTAACTTTCCCCATAAGTACAGTGTGTGTGGGGAAAGGAAAACAGAAGATTACACATGTGATCGTTTAGGACTTTGGGGCTTGTTTGTCTGTTTTGTCGTGGAAGGAGGAAAATGGTGTTGTCCCAACAGGCTAAACCAACACCCAAAAGCAGGGTTGTTATTGTTGTTTTGTTGTTGTTGTTGTTGTTGTCTCTTTGTTTCAATGTCCTTTTGTTTCAAAACCCCCAGAGCCTGTGGGAAACAGCTAATGGATTTTTTCCCATAGGTTCGAGATGCATGAAATTTCACTTGTAAAAACAGGGAACGAATCAAGCGTCCCCTTCCCCCCTCCCCTTTTTACGATAGTGACAATCGCAGCCCTCTCTCGGGTGGTACGACGAGCAAAGTACATCTACTTGTGAATGAGATGTATCACGTAAATCGAGGCGATGACGTTCTGTACCTTTTTTAGGGTTTTATCGCTGTGGTCTCCTCGCCACAGCCGAGCTGCGCCGGTTTCAAATACACCCTCTGACATTGGAGGACCTGTGGGGCTGCTTAGGTGTACCCGGAAGACGCAGACGTGCAATGTTACTACACAAATCCGACCCGCGTACACGTTTATCCTCGCCACGCTTGTGTGAAGATTAAGATTTCAATCGGGATTATTCCAACCGAACGTTTTCAGAAAGCATTTGCAAGGGAACAGTAACTAGTCCGATAGACACGGAAGGCAGATCACTACCGTAAATAGCGAGCTGAGGTTGATTGACTGTCGCAGAGGACCAATCACAGGGGACGTGGACAGAGACGTCCGTGACGTCAGTCGTCTTCCACCAATGGTATCGCCGTACTGGGTGTTGACCTCTGTGAGCCGCATCACCGCCCCCCTCATGTCCGTGGCGGAGGGCCGCCGTATAAAAGCCTCTGCCCAACTTTGTAATGACAGAGTTGTAAAAACTCCCAGGCCGTGGGGAGTGAAGCTGGCCGCCCACCTATCCGGAGTTCAACTGCTGAAACCCCACAGGAAAAAGAAAAAAAACACAACAAAAACAACGGGAAATACACAGCCTGGAATTCAAGTGCGAAGACACGACGACATTTTAACGTCTCGTTTAGCTGAAGCTACGCAAACGCATTCACTCGGGTACAAGCCAAGACTCGAGTGCAAGACGGACCTGCGTGTATTTCAATGTAAGTAAATCGACCTTATTCAAAAAGAGGTTTCTTGTCAAGCTCGACGGACGTTTGAGAGTCATTCCGGGGGCTGTCAACGCCTTTAAAACCGTGTCGATTCCTTTAGTCGACGATTGTCGACAGTTGAGTGCTTTACGGAGGATTTGATGACGTTCAAATAACGCGTTTCCGTTAAGCGAGCTTGTATTCGGCCTTCCCTTGAGACTCTGGATCCCCGGAAAGCCCAGACGAGGGCGAATTGGTCACTTTTGTCCCGTTGAATTGAGCCGTTTTCTGGTCTCCTCTCCTGTCCCTAGTCGCTAGCAGGGGACAATATGTCAGATGTATTCCGTTCACACCCACGGAGCTTAGCACAGCACTGCCATACCCGTATGTGACCAGAACGGGGTAAGGGGACGGACGAGGAGTAGTTGACCGTCTTTGGACGGTTATAACGTGATTTTTTTTACATTTATTTTTTAAGGTCGAAGTTGTCGTCGAAAGACTGGTTTTATAGCCGCAGTCATACATCTAAATAACGATTATGTAACTGCGGTCTTAAAACTGCGAGCTTTCGCTCCTAGCATGAAGGCTACGGCAAGCGATGGGGATACATAGGCGCTGGTGATTTTCCAGGAGTCGTGCCAGCGAAACGCCAATATGTGGGAAATGTGTGTCTGTGTGTGTGTGTGTGTGTGTGTGGGAGACGCTATCTGAAGTACTTTTAGGAGTATTGACACCGGGTGTCGGATCCACCACCCCCTTCAGAAGGTCAACGCTGGCTGCGTTTTATCAAGTCACAGGCGGCCCACTAGGGAACACGCACTGCTGACACCGTCTCGGAGTCAATGGCCTGTGTTTATTTATAGCCACCGACGTCGTACCGATGAGATACGACACTGGTGGGGGAAGTGAAGGGTGGATGCAGATTATACAGAGTATTACACTGATCCATGATGAATAGATTGGCGTCTGTTCTGGAAATACATGGTTTGTTAATGACATGCTCCCCTCCCTCTCTCTCTCCCCCCCCTCTCTCTGCGTTTCAGGATCAAGAAGCTGACCCTGTTAAAAGGAGGATATCGGTTTCGGCAGGTAGCACCCATCGCCAGAATCTCTGCTTCACACTCGACACCGCCGCCGCCTTGGAGGTTTCTGCAGCGCACAGAAAAAAGAACTCTGTGACGGAAAAAGAATCGCCCTCACCACTGAAGCAGCTATGCAGCTTGAAATCCAAGTAGCACTCAACTTTATCATTTCCTACTTGTACAACAAACTCCCTCGGCGACGTGTGAATATCTTCGGCGAAGAGCTTGAGAGGCAGCTGAAGAAAAAATATGAAGGCCACTGGTACCCAGATAAGCCATACAAGGGTTCGGGGTTCAGGTGCATCCATGTAGGGGAGAAGGTGGACCCCGTAGTGGAGCAGGCAGCCAAAGAGAGTGGTCTGGATATCGAAGATGTCCGGAATAACCTCCCTCAGGACCTTAGTGTGTGGATCGACCCCTTTGAGGTCTCCTACCAGATTGGGGAGAAGGGACCCGTCAAGGTGCTCTATGTGGATGATAACAACGAGAACGGCTCAGAGCTCGACAAGGAGATCAAGAACAGCTTTAACCCAGAGGCCCAGGTCTTCATGCCAATCAGTGACCCTGTCGGGGTTTCCTCAGAGTCGAGCTCTCCCTCGCCGCCTTTCGGGCAGTCTGCTGCCGTCAGCCCCTCCTTCATGCCACGCTCCACACAGCCCTTAACCTTCACCACTGCCACCTTTGCTGCCACCAAGTTCGGCTCCACCAAGATGAAGAGCAGCGGCCGTGGCAGCAGCAGCAGCAGCAACAACAACAACAACGGTAATGGTGGCAGCAGCAGCAAAGCGGCTCGCACCTCCCCCACTAATAACCTGGGTCTGAATGTCAACACACTGCTGAAGCAGAAAGCCATCTCCACTTCCATGCACTCGCTGTACGGCCTGGGTCTTGGTCAGCAGCAGCAGCAGCAGAAGTCCTCTGCCCTCTCCCCCAACGCCAAGGAGTTTGTGTTCCCCAGCCTGCAGGGTCAGACGAGCCCCGGAGCAGTGTTCCCAGGGGAGGGCTCCCTGGGGCTGGGCCCACTTCAGTACAACAATGCCTTTGACATGTTTGCAGCCTACGGAAGCCTCAACGACAAGTCCCTAATGGATGGCCTCAATTTCAGTCTGAGTAATGTGCAGTATTCTAACCAGCAATTCCAGCCAGTCATGGCTAACTAACTAAACTCATTGTGAAGATGCTTTTTTTTTTTCTTCTTCTTTTCTTTAAATGACGGTGGCTCAAAGAGAAGGAAAAACAAAACGCACATTTTAGAAAACAGGACTCAAGGAAACGTCTAGTCAGTCAAGCGCATGTGCCCAAGGGGGGGTATCTAACTGTGCCCCTTGAGTTTGTCTCTACTGAAAAGCTTGTCGTCCAAACACGTCCAAGCTTGGTTATTCGATTCAACGTGCATCTTTAGTTTTCTTTTTCCTTTTTTTTTGCCAACCAAGCACAAAATAATTTTTTACTGTCGAAGAAAATACTCCAAAAAAAACAAGTAAAAAAAAATACACAAGCTTCAAGTTTTGGCCTCTTACAGTATTTTACAGGTGGTAAGACAAGGCTGGTTTTTATGGATTGGCACTACTAAGTGGGGTTACTTGGTCTTTTTCTAATTGTATAATTTAATTTAGTACAGAGTTTGTAAGATATCAGAGTATATATTGTTTCTATGACATGGTGTTGCATTTATATCTTTTTACTACTCCAGTGATCTGTGATGGCTGCAGCAGCTTTTCCTTATATTTTCTTTTTTTAAAGAAATTGTTAAAGAAAATCATCTTTAAAGTACATCTAAAGATTGTGTACAGAGTATTCCTTAGTGGTGGAATTAAAGTGTAGGAATATTTGCTTTTTCTGAAAGAATTGTATTTTCTGTTAAGAGGTTAAAAAGATTTTGCTATATTAAGGACAAAATGTAATCGTATGAATATTGATTTTGTACCTACATTGTGCAATACTTGATAAAAAATACGTTATAACAAAGTATTTTGAGTCAGTGTCTTACATGTGAAGAGGGACTGAAATAGTTTATATTGTTAAGTTTGTATTAAATGCTTAAAAATTATATGCTTGTCTTTATTTTTTTTAATTTCATATTTGCACCCTGGTCTTTTTAATAAAATAAACTCCAGTTGAACATAATAAGTGTTAAGTGATTTATTAGCTGGGTGGACACGCATTTTATCTCGGGTGTAGCCTCGCCTCGCCGCTCCGCCCCCCCCCTACCTTGACTTGACTGTACACAGGCGGCTGCGACGGCTGTAAAACCTGCCACCATGTCGCCCAGGGCAACCTTGAGGTTTTAAAAGGGCACAGCTCGGAAACGGTGACTCTGCGCTTTTTCCACTGAGGAGCGTAATGGAGGAAGCTTTGTGAAGTGTAAAGTTTGGAGTGACGGTGTTGGTGTTTTGCAAGTCTTGCCAGGCTATTCTAGGGGACTCCTCAGAGGGACGTAGTGTGATATGGGTGCCGTGTCCCTGAGAACAGGTGGACGGCTGTTAGCGATGTGTCAGATGATTGTACCGGTGTAAAGTAAAATCACGGAAGGTGAGCCTCAACCCCTCGGCCCGCAGCTCCTGCTTATTTTTAAACTGGCTCTTGTGTAATGTCGCATCACGTTATGACCAATTTACGGGCTGCGAGAGTAAACGGGCACTAATTATATCAGGGATAGGATGGCCGTGGGATCTAGGAAGGCTGGATGGGGCCCGTGTTAAGGTAAGAGCAAGCCAAAGGTCGGCACTTTGCAAGTCAGGGGGCACAGTCTATCTGGGCAAATGGTTTATGCTCACGGGCCTTGCGTGCTCTTCTGGTGAAGGGCAAATGACTCGTGTGGGCATGCTATAATACATGGTACAGACCTGTAGGGTACTTCTCTGGCAGGGGAGAGGCCGTGATCACTAATGTGGCTCTCCCAGTGCAAGGCTTAGCCATTACCCTCCAGCTATGCTTCCCCATCCAAATTCTCTCAAATGTGGGAATCTCAGCTGCGTCATTTCCGGGGGCAGCATGGCTCGGCAGGTGGAGCACGTCCTGTAAAACGGGAGGTTGCAGGTTCGATTCCCGGCTCCTTCAGGAAGCGTGTTTTAACGTTCTTGTCATGTACACTATTCTGAATCACCGACCCTGGTGCACCTTTTCCGTGTTGCTCGCCTTAAGGGCCTGGGGCAATTGCTGTTGTTTTTGCCCTGTCGGCCAATGTAGCCTCCGTGGTTTGTGGTCAGGAGCACAGTATGAAAATTAGCCTCAGCTACATATCTTGAGGCGTTGTTTGCCAGACCAGATGTAGGTTTGAAGCCACATCCTTGAAACTTTATCCTCTCAGAACAGTAGGGGGCCTAGTACTGTGCCACCACCACCACCATAATTTCTATTTCCTTCCTGGACTCATTCAGGGGGTTTTCTATTCTGTTTTTAATGGATTTGCAGATTATTTTTCAGAAAAGTGGGGAGGGAAACAGATTATGTGAGAAACCAGAAAATAGAAAAAGCAGCTACGGGCTAGTTTTGATCAATGGAATTTATTCATCTGTTAGACTCGAAGTGTTTTTGCAAATTGTTCGCCGTTTGAGTAAATCTCAAACATGGCCCAATGTTTGAGATTTATTACCGTCTTCTGTTTTGTTTGATACCACCTAAGAAACCAAAGTAACTACATTTCCCAAATTTTAATGAAATGCATCTTTCGGGAAAAACAATGTCCATCTCAGCTGCTGTGTCAAAACATCCTGACAGTCCCTTTGGGTGCGTTGGGCTATTTGACAGGACTGTCTCGCTCCATGGAAACCTTGCCTGTGACGTCTGTCAGGCCTTATTGCACCGTCTGAGAACAATACACGAAACACGTGTACACCCGCACTCATGCATGCACAAGGCCGTCGGGCTCATTTCGAAGAAGAGAGACAACCAGATGGCCTGGTGTCACACCAGCAGGGGCACTCCCAGTATATGGGGCTGCTGCCCTTCTATGACTCCATTTCATCCTAACCATGGGGTGCTCTCACCACTCTCACCACTTTCTGACATGCATTCATAACATGTGGTGATTCATGAATGATGTGTCTCGAATACATATGTAATGGCTACTGACGGGACCCTGTCCTCCCCCTGCACCGTTGAAATGAACCCAACTCATACGTGGAACTACGACAGACACTCTCTTTCTCTAGGACTGGTTTTAGAAAAAAAAGAACTCTTTGACCACTTTATGTAATTTTGTTTCCGTCCATCCATCCGTCCATCCGTCCATCCTTCCATCCATCCATCATCCATCAACCATCCATCCATCCATCCATCCATCATCCATCCATCCATCATCCATCCATCCATCCATCATCCATCCATCCATCCATCATCCATCCATCCATCCATCATCCATCCATCCATCCATCCATCCATCCATCCATCCATCATCAGCCACTTATCCAAAGCTGGGTCAAGGATGTGGGCATTTCAGCAGGGGATCCCAAACTTCCCCTTCACCTGGACACATCCACCAGCTCTAGCTGGGGGATCCTGAGGTGGTCCCAGGCCAGTTTGGAGACATAATCCCCCCACCTGGGCCTCAGCCTGCCCCGGGACCTCCTCCCAACTGAATGAACCTCGAGCACCTCACTAGGGAGGTCGCCAGGCGGCACCCTGACTAGATACTGGCAGCATAGCTCAGTGGGGGAGAGCGGTCATATGGCGATTGGAAAGTTGCAGGTTCGATCCCCAGTTCTACAGAATTGAGTTGTCTTTGAGCAAGACTCTGAACCCCTAACCCCTGGGACTGATAAGGGAATGTGTTTTATTTATTTTCTATTTTTATTTGAGCCACCTCAACTGGCTCCTCTCTACATGAAGGAGCAGCGGCTCTGGTCCAACACCCTCACGGATGACCAAACTTCTCAGCCCCTCTCTTAGGGACACACCAGCCACCCCCCTGGGAAAACTCATTTTGGCCACTTGTATCCGTGATCTGATTAATTTGGTCACGGCTGCTTTTAATAATGCTTATGTTTTCATTTTTCAATGCAGAACCAAGGTAAATGAAGGTCATCACACAGTGACCTTGGAGTTCCTTATGGGAGACTAACAGCTTGAGGATCCACAGGTGGCAGACCAGAAAATGGCTTAATTTTCCCTTTTACCTACCTGCCCTTCTCCAGATGCTGTCCCTACCCCATCAGTGGCGTCCTTCCCCGCTCCGGTCCTGTCGGTGGAGCCCCCGAGTGGCTCTGTGAAGCGAGGCGACCTCCTATCCTTCTGCTGCTCGCTGCCCCTTCCCCTCCCCTTGTCTCAGCCCCACAACAGGCCTCAGCGTGGCTCCAAACCGGTCTCCTTCTTTCTGCTGAAAACAGCCAGAGCGACTGAGTTGTCCTCTGTGCTCCTTCATCCAAAGGCCATCCAGGTGTCAGATTCCACAGACCAGCGAGGGGCCTTCAGCGTGGGGCCGGTGACAGGAGGGGAAGGGGGCTCTTACACCTGCCTCTACCAGATGACCGGAAAACAGGCCGTGGTCAATTCAACCGTCAGTAACACGATTCAAGTCACCATCACAGGTTTGGGTATTTGATTGACAAAAGGTTATTTTCCTGCTTCTTCACACTCAGAACACATCAGATGTGTTTGTCGGCATTGAATGGGCACCACGGTGGTACAGTGGCTAGCGCTGTTGCCTCACGGCCCGAGGGTCCTGGTTTGAATCCCCTCGCAGGTCTTTTCTCCGAGGAGTTTGCATGTTCTCCCATGTCTCCGTGGGTTTCCTCCGAGTGTTCCGAGTCCCGCCCACCATCAAAATAAGACATACGGGGGCCGCGGATGTGAGTCAGCTCGAAGCTATGACCTGCTGCAGTGCATCAAATGATGACGTTCATCTGAAGTTCCGCGCTTGTCCCTAACCTCATTCACAGCATCTCACTTTTAGAGATACCTCCTGGCATAAAGCCTCTTTATCCCCCTAATCCACTCAGCTAATGTTTCTCCTGATGTGTCCCCCTGTCAGACCTGCTGCCTGTGCCCACCCTGGTCCTCCAGCAGCACGCAGGGGTGCTGCATTTGATATGCACAGGGTCCCCCGCCTACCCCGGCGCTGTGTTCTCGCTCTACAGGGCTGATGAGAAGAAGTTCCCTATCGCAACTCACCGTGCTTCCACAACCCACCACCAGGCTGTCTTCTTGGTGCCTGTCCAGATAGAATCATTGGTCTCCTACCAATGCCAGTACAAAGTCCTCCTTGTGATGGAATGGAGCAGCTCCGAGCGTAGTATCCCCATGGTTATATCCAAAGGTGTGGCTAGACCCCTCCCAGATCCTTGACTGCTGATGGAGTGTTTGGGTGCATCCGTGAGGGCAAGTGGGGGGGGTTAATAATATATTGATATGTATTTCCTCTTTTTATCTTCTAGGGGTTTCACCTCCTCCTCCACCAGGTAAAATCAGCACGACCTCTCATGTTTCTTAACCAACCACATTGCCAAGTGTAATTTCACCTCTAGTCCACGTTGATCATCAGGAAATTGAAATTTTTTAAATGTTATTTTTTAATTTAATTTTATGCCTTTTTTTCCCGCCTTAATTCCCCAAGCTTTCTACTAGTGGGTCAGTCTCTTTGATCCCTTATAGAACATGAACAGGAAGGAGGAAGTGGTAGCATGTGTCTCCTCCAAGTCACATGACCACTAGCCCTCACTAGTCCACACATCATGGTCTGGTGGGGAAAGCACAGTGCTTGGCCGTCAGAGGAGAATGAAGCAGAGTACTTTCCCTTCACTTAACCAAGAGGCCTGGACGACCCAGAGGGGGACACTAGTGAACCCAGAATACTTTATCCAACCTAACCCTTATACCCATGTGAGGCTTAGCCAATTATGACCCACTAACTATGGACCTCTGGCTGTGGTTGGAAACGGCCAGAGGTCATTAATTCAATATTCTACGATGAACTCTCATTGTACCAGAAATACACATCCCTGTCAGCATGCAGTCATGCACAGTACAGGGAGAGTGGTTGGAAAGGGCACAGATGGCAGATTTTGCGTTTCATTTCGTGGCATATAACCAAATGTCAGAGGATTTAGTTTTCCAAGGTGGTGTCTCTCATCATGAATTGTAATACCAGCGACTGTTTCAGGTGTGGACCTGCCTCTGGTGATGGGGTCTTTCTCGGCGGTGGTCCTGTTCTTCTCTGCACTGGCACTGCTAGTAGTCCTGGTGCACAGGAAAGGTACCCGCACATGTCCACACGCTACCCGCACATCCACAACACACGTGTGCTTTTTATGATTTTTTTTGCCATGGATTTGAATACGGCTTCAGAACCTCTTTTGTCAGACTCTCCCTTTTCTCTTCTTTCCTCCCAATGCGACCCTGAAGTGAAAGCAGCAGCCGATGAAAAGAAGAAAAGGTATTTTATCGTCCTCTGTTGACTCATCGTCATGGTTGTGGAACCTGTCCTCCTCAACCTGTGCTTATCTACTGCTTCTCTAAACATCCTTTCACTTTACCAATTTGCCATTTCAAGTTGTGAGGTA
>OMLC01081924.1:0-17190 GCA_900302585.1 Regalecus glesne
TATGATTACTTTTACTTCTACTTGAGTAAACATTATAAATTAACTATACTTTTACTTGAGTACTGTTTTTGTTTACTCACCAAAGCATCCCATGGGTAGCCTGGAAAGTAACTATGGTCAGTAGAAAGCTGACAGGGATAGAATGGGGGGGAGGGGGCAGTAGTGTGATCTGTGTGGTAAAAGTGAAGATGAAATCATGGCTAAGGATCAAAGGTAATTGGCTTTTGCTTTCAGGGCCCAAGTTTAGCGATGTCTGATGTGGAATAAAGAAACTCTAAACCAGCAACTTCTTTTGAGTGACAGCTCAAATAATTCACAGATCTACTGCTATTAATACTACTTTCAATTATCATTAGGGGTCCCTACTGTGGATCATCAATCTCCATCTCTTCCTTAGCATTGCATCTTTTTCCGTCACAGCCACCTTACCTTCCTGCATGTCCTCTCTCAACACATCCATAAACTCCTCTTTTGGCCATCCTCTTTTACTCTTCCTGGACAGTTCTATATTCACCATCTTTCTCCCAATATACCCAGCATCTCTCCTCCATATACATACGTGCAAGCCATCTCAAGATTCATGATGTTGATTGTCACTTGGGTTGGACAAGTACAATCGACTGAAATTCTAATGCTGGGAGACTCAATTACAGAAACATGAGATGAACAAAATAAATAGGAAATAAAAAATGCTAAAAAAAAATCAACAAAGATAAAGGAGATAATAAAGGTGTATTACAAAAGGGGTGTATACGTGCACTTATGTGTAAAGCAATAAACACAAAGAGAATACGTAAATATAAAGCAGTAGGTATAACAGAAATAGACATAAAATAGGAAATCATGCTGGTCTTGCTGTCGCCAAACTGTCCAACCTGAGCTGTCCCTCTAACATGCCTGTTCCTAATCCTGTCCTTTTTTATCACTGCCGAGGAAAATCTTTGTATCTACAACTCTGCCACCTATAGCTCCACCTCTGTCATGGTTTCTCTAAATCCACAAAGACACAATGTAATAAACTCCTTCTGACCTTCTCTATATATATCTCCATCAACACTCTCCAAGCAAACATTGCATCTGGGATGTTCTATGCTCTTTCGTGGCATGAAACCACACTGCTGCTCACTACTCATCACTTGTCCTCGTAACCTTGCTTTCACTACTCTTTCCCATATCTTCTTAAATGTAAATGGACTTATTTTTATAATCCACTCTTCTCATCTATTGACCACTCAAAGCACTTTACAGTGAATGCTTCACACCTAGCACGACCATCAGTCAATGACTTGATAAGAAAAAGGCTCATCAACTTCACACCTCTGTAGTTACCACAGCTCTGCACATCACCCTTGTTCTTGAAATTTGAAACCAGTATACTTCTTAAATCAAAAATTACTTTCATATCGCATGTTTTACTTGTTTCTTTTTTACTTTTGTTTCTACTTTTTTTATTATATATTGATATTGTAATGGCTTATCAGCTACTTTTAGTTGTTGAACACTGTTTTTAAAAGATGTAAAAGCTATGAGTGTTGCTGCAGGATACAATAGATGTATATAAATTATACTATGGTAACCCATTAGAGAGACATTGGGCATAGCGCATCATTGCTAACGAGTCAATAATCGGAAGATAGCTCATATATGTTGATATTCATCTGGATATATTTTCTAACTCCTCATCTCATGCAGCTTAATGAAAGTTTCTACTTTAAATGTCTCCTTATTTCTTATGAAGATAAAGTGCAGCTTCCTTGGTTTCACATGCAGAAAATATGACAAAAGAATGCCTTCTAATGTTGTGATAAGGTTGTGTGGATAGTATAGAGTATAGCAATACTGCAATGTCATTTATGAAAACTGGCACAGCCAGAGTTGAAGATTTCAAGGCCACAATGTTTCATTGCATTCATGTGGAAAAGTGCATATGCTATGCATCCTTGATTAAAGCATTCAGACCATCTTCTCTCTAAGTTACAAGTACATTCAACTATTTTTCTTTAAAGAGAACAAATACTTTTTCACCACTCTGGGCTGCCAAACTCAATTTCACTAAGGGCTACAGTGGGAAATAAGAATTATATCTAGGGCCAGACAAATACAGTTTATTGGCATACTTCTATTTAAGGGAAACGATAAGAATAACATGTATTTGATTATGTCACTACATGTCACATATAGCCTTCTCACAATTTGATCCACATAAAGCCCTAAAAACCTCAGTAAAAATGCTTACCCCTCATATTATTTTGTCAAGCAAAATGATCAATTTTGATCGTGCAGTTACAAGTAGGCAACCACATAGCCGACTAACAACAAGTGACAGCTCAATGATTGTATGGGACATTTCATAAAACAAAATAAATCCTCATACATCAATGTTGGCATGCAATTTAGCCACATAGATTGGCCTATTTCAAGCCACCAGATGACTGATTTCTTGTCTTGATGCAAGTTCATCAATTCATGGCTTCTGTAGTAAAAAAACTTATATCATTATATTTGTGGTAGAACCAAATGCAGCGGGGACATTATGGTCACTTTCCAACCGGTCAGTGCAAGTACAGTCACCACCGCTTTCCTAGCAGAGAGATGCACAGAAAACTGAAGACACACGAGAATTTGGGAGATTTATCAACTTTAAGACTCCTATTTAGGTTGGAAATATTCAAGAATCCATTTGCAGTCAATGTGAACAGCACTCCAGAGCACATACAATTAGAACTGATAGAATTACAGTGCAATGGCACACTAAAGGCCAAGTTTGACTCTTTTGGGACGGACGAGTTTGTACCATTAATCGTAGACATGATGCCAGAGCTCCACCTTCCTTTCCTGAGCATATTCGGAAGCACTTATGTGTGAGTGAAAGTTCTCTGTGATGAGGGTAAAACTTCCGCTCACAGATCTCACCTCAGAGATAAATATCTTGCCTTCATTCTGAAAGAGGCTACCGCTCAGGACATAATGTGGCAAAAAGAATTCATGGCAGCAAAAATTATCGTGATATCTAATTTTGAAAACAATACAATATTAGTGCCATCAGTTAAATTCAACTCTAAATTTGTTTACTATGTGTCGTTGTTTTTTGTGTACAACTCAGTCGGTATAATAGGCTGTCTGGCGATTGGAAATTTGCAGGTCTGATTCCGGCACCTGCGGAGAAGTATGTCAAAGTGTCCTTGAGCAAGACACTGTTCTCCTAACTGCCCCTATGACCCAACTTCGGATAAGCAGTTGACAAGGACGTATTTTGTCTTTTTTTGGGCAAATGAATCGCACTCAAAATACGAGTGTAGGGGAGTCTCTAGCCATGACCATTACGGTTGATGGATAGTAAAATGGCAACGGATGAAGAGAAAAATAAATGATCTACAAGGCCTAACATCTGCCATCAATATAATACAGCTGAAGCAAAATCACTTGCAGGGAGCGGGGACATAGAGTTTGTGCGTGAAACAACAGGCCTACAATCACTTTAATATACTGTGATTTAATGTCCAATGACCATGCCCTTACATATTGTTCTCCTCTTTCTATTTTCCACTAGATGATTTTGCATGGTAGTAGTAGCCACATGCTGTCGTAGTAGCTGGCTAGTGTTATGGCTTGACCATGTTTACACCAGTCTGAGTCAATATCCCCATGAAGGATGCATGCATTCACAATAAACATGACCCCTGGTAATTTTCACACAAACAAACTCGGATGAAATTGATATTGAATCTGTATTCTTGGGAATACCTTTTTGTTCTCACTTTGGTGGAAAAAAACAACATAACTGGAAGAATTTACCTCCCACCTGAGCTTTCTCTGTGGTGGCAACAGCAGCATTCTCCAGTTCTTGTTGAAGAGCAAGAGCCTTTTCTTTCTCAATGCACTACCACTCAGCTGCTTCTCATCTTTTCCTCTCAAGCTCGCTCTCCTCTTCCTCCCTTGTAGCCTTCTCCAACATCCATCTAAAAACAGATAAATCAGAATTACATACAACTCAACACTGACGTCAAACTACTTTACTCCTTATTATACCAAAAGCCAGAGCTCAACAGTCCACACACAGCTGAGGACTATCACAGCAGTTCTGCCCTTCTAACTGCTTAACCAAAATCTTGCTTAACTCCCTCCCTGGGCTTCAGGTGTTACTTATGGTGGGTACATATGCACTGAAGCCCACATACCTGATGAAGCAACCAGCAATTGGCAAGTCACCTGCAGCCCGAGACGTGCTCCTGAGGTTTTCTTTTTTTCTTAAACATTTTATCCCCCTTTTCCCCACCCAAATTCTCTGAGTTGCCTATGGCTGGATGACCCATGAACACAACCGAACCTCGAACCAACCTAGCCCTTATCCCCATGTGAGGCTTAGCCAATTATGCCCCACCAACTATGGACCTCCGGCTGTGGTTGGAATCGGCGCAGCTGGGATTCGAACACCCAAGTGCATGACGCAGAGATGCACTGGACATGGGTGCCTTAACCTCCTACGCCACCGGGGGGCCCCCACTCATGCGATCTTCTTTCACCACTTTTGCACCACACTAACAAACCTCCTAACGAAGTCCAAGAGAATTCACTTTAAAGTCTACCAGGGACCGAAAAACAGCAATTTACAAAGAACTGTGTACTTGACCACATAAATCCTGCCACAAAACAGCCGCATAACAGTTTGATGAAACAACATAACTCACAGCTGTTATGTAATAGAAAAATAGTAACCATCCTACTTATCACACTCGCCAATGTCTTCCAAACAACCAGATTATGCATTATTTTACAAAAAGACATGCAGAGTAATCCTAAACTGAGTCTTGATATCCATTAACACCACTGACCAACAACACCAGGTCAAAAAACAAAACTGACGAACTACCACTTGTTACAGCCCGGCTCAACAGCTGCAACAAAAAGGGAGACAGACACGAGGTGGTGGCAAGAAGAACCGAATTTATAAACAACTAAAACTTGACAAGATCAAAAATGTCAGGCTGCTGTATGGGGTGTCTCCCTTGGGGCAGAACAGAGCTGTCCTCAAGTTGAAAAGTTCAACAGTACCCAGACTGAATCAGACCTTCCAGAATCTGACCAGCTCTTTGTGTAGCAGTTCCCTGGAGAAAAAAAGTTTCTGAAATACCAAGCAACATTCCCACCAGACAAATCCCAGAATGCAACAAATGCCACTAATCTCCAGGGGAGAAGCACACACCAGGCCCGAGGCCGACGTTGCACCTCTAACACTCATCCTATATGCAGACAACGAAGAGAGAACAGCCAAAAGGACACTCAGTGAAGGGGTCATCACAATGTAGATTTGCCAAAGGTCAATCAGTAAATATCTAAACTGACTTCAAATGTTCTTAGGGAGAAGTTCATGATTTCAGCACACTGAAAACAGATAGTTTCTAACAGTGTAACAGCCCACCACCAGCTGATGTCTGACCTTTTAGATGCCATGCTGCTACTAAAAGCAGATGCAGTGATCAAATGTGATGCCCACATGAATGGGAAAAAAACTGTGTTTCTTTAGGGAATACTAATGCAGATGCTGCAGCAAAGTTAGTTTGACAGAAACAACACCCTCTCATGAAAATGCACACCGCACATACACCCCATCCCCACAGCTGAGTTTTCTGAGTCGCAGATACATGCAACTTCTGCTGATATTAGCTCATGAAAATGGGTTGGTTGTGGTAAACATCAAGACACCTGGCTGACACCAGATGTCTTGAAGCATGCTCAATAATCCAGGTAAGAGAATCACAAGAAAGGTGAATCAGTTCAACTGGATCAGAAGTTTATCCAGATATGTTTCGTCACTCAAACAGGTCGCATCATCAGTCTGTGCTGACTGTAGCATCCCCAACCTTATAAACAATACAGTGATCCCATTCAACGTAAGGCTGGTTTCATTTGCAAGTTGGTCATTGACTGCACATTCTGAAGATGTCACCTGTTTGAGTGACGAAAAGTTTCTGAAAAAAACTTCTGGACCGAGTCACCTTTCTTCTGACACCAGTTGGTAAGCCATGTTTACCATCCTGTTTCTTCACTTCAGTTCAGATATTTGGCCAAATCACTACCAATCTTCATCATCCTGATTCACAGCTATAGCTATGGCCTTGCCTACTGTTATCCTGACCACCAATGACCAGAAGTTTGGTTCATCTGCCGGCCACAAATACTAGTGACTAGGGTTGATTAAAGGCAGCCTTACACACCTTGTCAAAGGTTCGTCATGGGGTTAGAAGAGTTTTACGACTCCCACCATTGTCATCTGATGTAAATTCTGCCCTGGTAAACCCAACGCCGATTGGTCCATGGCTGCTTGTTTAATTTGCAGTTAACCTCCACATCTGTCAGTCATTCCACGGTCTGCCACCTGTGGACATGACCGGTACCATTCAGCTCTGATTCCCAAATGGATGTCAAGGTTTTTTTTCCCCTTTATTATGCCAAATTGGCATTTGGTCAGGACCACATATCAAAGGGAGGAATGTGTTCCTCCCCCAATCAAATATGGTACACCAAACAGTTCACACATTTCACCCCAAAATGTTGTCACAACTGTGTGGTCTGTGCTGCATGTAAAATTGGTAGAGAAGTCCAGATGGGTCAAAGGGTGCATCCAAGACCAGATAAACCATTTCACCATTATCCTTGAATTGACCCTTAGTGAAGGGGAAAATTACTATCTTGTAATAGTGGACATGTTTTCAAAGTGGGTCAAGGCTTTCCCCACATCAAAAAAGGATCCAAGAGGCATAGCTCAGTGGGTAGAGCGGTTGTCTGGCTATCGGAAGGTTACAGGATCAATCCTCCGTCCTGCATAGCGAGGTGTCCTTGAGCAAGACACTGAACCCCTAACTGCTCACTTGATGTATGTCTGGATAAGAGTGTCTGCTAAATGCCTATAATGTAATGTAAGTGCAGTAGCTAAAGCATTAATTACTGAAATAATTTCTCAATGGAGAATTCCAATGAAAATTAGCAGTGACAATGTAACTCCATTTGTGAACACAGCACTGAGGAGTTCTTCTTTCATCTTGTTCCCTGTATTTCAGGAGTTCCCACAGCGGATTCTACAGTTTCCATTAGCATCATGGAATGACACAGCACCAATGGCATCCAAGATAGATCCAGTATGATCTTATCAATCTACAAAACAAATTGGCAAAATGTCACATTGGATGCCCTTCCTGACACAACCACTAACCATATGGATGGGGGCACAGGTAAAGTGCTGGATGCTATCCCAGTAGTAATGGACTCGCGCCCATGCCTGTCACCACAAACAAAGTACATAAGAGTGTTGGGGAATACTTGGGAATAGATTTAAGACAACTTTGTACACATCATCAATCTAGCAGCGGTGCTATAGAAAAATAAAAAGGAACATTGAAAAATTAATTGATCAAATGTTGTACATAAGATGTATTATGTTGGAAAAAAGGTATTTTGCCTCATACTCATGTCCATGAGATTAAGGGTATGAAAAAAATCGCCTTAGTCCCTTTGAAATTCTGTTTGGTAGACCCATGTATAAAGCAATAGGACCTGCTCTCGGACTTCTCCCTCACATCAGTCAGTGTGAGGATGAAATGTTACCTTACTGTGCAAACCTGTCCTCTGCTTTCTGGCACTCATAAACTGGTGAAGGCAGCCCTACAAGAAATTACAGGAGGATGACGCCATGATCTACATTTGGTGGCAGGACAGTGGTGAAGGACCACTGAAAGAAGGCCTGGAACAAACGTAGGTGGCTGGGACCACACCAGGGTGTTGCTGACCACAGAGACTACTGTTAGGGTAGCTGAGGGGGCTACTTGGATCCACACCAACCACTGAAAAAGGGCACCAAACCCCTAGAAGACAGCTCATCAAAACCTAACACGCCATAGAGTGAAGATGGCGCTCCTGTTCCTGGACGTGGCCATCACTCCTGCTGATGGCCATGGGCCTATTATTAGAAATCGTAGATGACATCAGACTGGATTATGAACACAATGGGTTGTGGTGGTGCTGCCTAAACGTAAACTGGCGGCGATTCCATATACGGTGGGAGTTTTGGAACAGTCGAGAAACGTATATTTTAAAAACCGCGTCTTAGTTACTTTCAAACACCAAAACCCAGAGAGCTAAAAGTTTTTCAACCCCATGGATCAGGTCCCCCGGGCCCGGCATAACCAGGATAATATAGTGTATTCTGTCCATTACGAGCGTGGCTCTATGCGAATTGACGGATAGCTAAACATTGCCTACTAAGCATTGAAAAGGTGAATGATAACTGGAACGTGGAAGTAAAGTTGACGGATTTATACTCATTTAGTCTTCATCAACTTACTTCCTTAAAATCATTTTTTCAGAACTTTGTGAAACGGTAAATAAATACAAGAAATAATTATTGGTGCAATTAAAACTGTATATCTAAATACCCAATTCTACATAGCAAGTAAATGGCGGCATATTACAAAGCCACAGAACATTATCATATATCTCTCAAAATGTAAAACGAAACGACAAAATATGCATAAATCCTTGTTAATAATGATAAAATATGAAATAGTTACTTACAGATAATCCTTCTTCACGGGCCAAAACAGGTGGATGGCAAAGATAAAGAGAATATTCAAATCCACCTAACAAGTATTTTAATAAGAGAAAATGGCTGGTGGTAAACTTTAACCCGGCACATGTGATCAAAATTGACCAATAGCCAACAACGAGCAAGATTAGCTGACAGCAGCCTTCAAAGTAGCCACTTAGCCACTTGGGGGTGCTAAAATGCTGCTTTCCTACATGTGTCATGACTTGATGTTAAGTGCCTGAAGGATTGCCATGACTTGTAAATCAGGGAGACCAAACAGACACTGGCCAAGAGGATGGCACAACACAGGAGAGCCAACAAATTAGGTCAGGACTCTGCAGTCTACACTCATCTACAGGTTAGTGGGCACTCTTTCAAAGATGAGGATGTTCACATCTGATAGGGAGGAATGCTAGTTTGAAAGGGGTGTTAAATAAGCTGTTAATGTTGAGGGAAACACCATCCTTGATCAAAGATGAGGGCCTGAGAATACATGTTGTGGTTGCAAATATTCCCCCGATCCACTGTGAATAATACTCATTACCACTGAATTGTTTGGCACGTTAACTGTATTACGGATGGGGATGCCTGCAGTCAGCTAAGACTGAAGATGTCACCTGTTTGAGTGATAAATCTTTTCTGAGTAAACCTGTGATCCAGTAAAACCGATTCACCCTATCAGTGTGTCTGATACTACATTACCGTGCTTTGGCTCATGGTCTACTTTATAGGATTCTACCCACACAGGTAGTAGGTTTACATACAAACAATAATTCTGATTATTTGGAGTTTATGCCACTATTTCAATCATTACTGCATGTAAAGGATATGTGTAATGTGATTACTCTTGACAGCTGCATCCATGTGATTCTCTAGACTGCTAAGACTTGCTAACATTTATTTCAGTTACTCTGAAGGGAAGGGATGTGGAGGGGCCACAGTAGCTCAGCGGTAGAGCGCACGCACCTAGGGAACTGACAAGCCAGAGGCAGTGGGTTTGACTTCACCACAGGGTGTCAGAAAGGGCATCCAGTCTTAATCTCCCACGCTCCATCTAAGTCTGTGTCCACCCCCACATCATGGGGACTAATCGTGTCATGTCAAATCGGACCTCTCTATTTCAGTTACCCTGATTCATGCTCTGCACCATCACACTTAATCATATTTTATTTCAACTGTGTACAGTCCATTTTTTGGTGTGTATATCTGAAGATTACTGCATTGTTGGGCTGTCATTCTATGCGAAGTACCCATGAGAGCCATGAAACTAAAGCCACATTCCATGTAGTGAAAACCCACTTGGCCAATAACCTGATACTGATTTTGATGGTTTCCATTGAAACTTGGAATTTATTGCTTCCCTCCATTTTCTCCTCCTTAGCCTGAGCAATGGCAGTTTTATATGTGGTGTATCTACAAAAGCAGCTGACATCCGAATTCATTGTAGTGTTCGTAACACTAGAAAGATAGCGACCATGTTTCCATGGCCTAGCTGTGTGTTGTGATCCCAGATCTGTGACTTGCCCCTGACACGTGCAGTTTCTAAATTCAAAAGAATGACGGAGTTTTGATTTCATTGAATAAGACTTCACAAATTGGACAAAGGTGTTCACATGAACATTTCAGAATGTATATGTAAACACACAGCGGTGTGATTTTGGAGGGCCTTGGCATACAAGGGGCAATTTAATGTTCATAAAAGTGCGCTGAGAACGTGAGCCAGTGGCCTCATATGAGGGGTGTTCTGCAAACTGAGAGCAGCGCAACATAGGCACCAAACTTACTTAGTGAAACAAGTGTGGAGCTAGATGTGTAACACATCGGCACGGTAAAATGCTCCTCATATTGATCATGTCATTGATGAATTACCATCTGGGAGAAATTACACATTCCTGTTGGGGGGGGGGAGGACACAGTAGGATGGAGTGTTAAGGGGTCAAAGGTTGGAAGCCATAGATGTAGCCCCACGCACATGTTACCGTAGTGGCCTGTCATGGTGACTTGTGATGGATGAGGGCGTCTGTTCCAATGCGCCAGAGAGAGCCAGGGATGCAGGGGATCCTTGTGTCAGCGCAGATCACATTCTTTCAAGGTGGGCGAGACAAATGACTGCTATTATGCATTGGAGTTGGCTTGTAATTCACTTGACATTTTGCAGATGTTAACTAGACATTTTATTCATCAAACAACTTAGCCATATCAGTCAGCTTCGGGACTCCGGTGGATCACTGTGGATGGTGGGCAAAATGAGAATATTACTGTGCAATCTGCCTAATATTTGTTCTCTTTTTTTTATTCACATCCTTGAGGATGAGCTCTTGGTGGGAAGTCACGTTCGCAATATAATTGAAAACAGGAATTTTACACATTGATGAGGAGATAGAAAAAGAAGTGCCCGTAGCCTTTTTCACACAAAAATCTCTCATACGAATAATGGGCAAAAAAATCATTAATTTCCTCCTCTGGTAAAAAGCTTTGGTACTACAGCATTCTACAAGGAGCTTGTTTTCAGATAAAGTGTAATGCTGAAACACCAGAGACACCCCCCCCCCCCACACACACACATAGCACACTGTCCCTCCACGGAGGATACCCTCCAGGTTTAATGCATTTTGGAGCCACACCATTGTGATGATGCCTCAAGAAATCTTTATCATCATTATTTACTTGTTGTTTTGTGAGGTTGATACATTGATACATTGATACATTGTTAACTAAAGGTAGTTTTCTTCTCCCCCCCTATAAGGCAATTAAGAAAAACGGAGAGCCAACATATCACCATAAGTAGAATATTAGACTCATGCATTATCCTCCTATCCCACACAGAATCCTGTCAAGTAGCTAACCGTGCTTCTCTGTCTGTGCTTGAATGTTTTGTAGACACACTTTCATGCTATGCATTCTGCCTTCCAGGGCTTCTTTTTTGGCTGAATAAATAAATAAATGTTAAAAAAAATACAGACACTGACCAAATGACTTATTTTTGACCCCATTTAAAGTGACTTAGTCGGCTTTATTCTAAGTCTGATGAAAATATGAGTTTTATAGAATACAGCAGTACCTTCAAGTCCATTTTTTTTTAATGTAACGTGAGCAATTTTGCATCGGATTTTCCGTCAGCACAGTTGGAGCAAATATGAAAATGGGGTAGCAGCCAGAATTCAAGTCATCAGCAGAATGAGTAAGGTAGGAGTCTGCATCAAAGCGGTTAAATGCAAAATCAGCATTAAGAGGTCCTCTGTCAGGGCAGATGAACACATACCTTTGGGAGGGCAACCATGATGGCACAATTACAGTTGCCTTTCATTTTCCATTTGAAATCAAAGCAAGAACCCCCCAAATCAAAGTAAGAATCCCCTGAGCACTCACACATGCACACTGTTGTTAAGTTGTCCCTTATGAAGCAATACTGTGTGTTTAACAGATTGTCCCCTCAAGGCCACGCTGATACCAGGTATATAAACAGGAGGGGGACAGAAAGAAGGCAGAAAAAGGAGACATGAGCAGAGAAATGTTGTGATTAAACTTACAATACAAAAGTTTTTGAGAAGAACATCAAATAGTCAACCAATAAATTCACTGAATTTGTTTCTCCTCACACTTTAATGGACTTACTGGGTGCTGTTTACGCAGAAGGTATTCCTTTGTGTGCAGTTAAATAGAAATTAATAGCAAATACAAGTCCAGGTATGGAAGATACTGAGTCAGCAGTGGCAGCAGGAAACCGTGAGGCCGGAATGTCGTGTGTATTGTAATTAAAATGTAATTTGATTTTGCTTCACACAGCAAGGACCAGACTGATTTTTCTGCATTAGCTTAAACCTCAGGAGACTTTATAGTTAATCAAGGCTACAAGTGCAAAGATGACTTTGCACAACCCCTTAGAACAATAGTTATATCCAAAGTCTAGTAAGTATTTAGCATTTAGCAAAGTCTGGTTAGCATTATATTGTGGCGATTATGTGATGAGAGATGAAAAAAGCAATATACTGTGATATGAATATATTTGGATTTGGAATTGTGTTGGAGAATGAATTAACTAGCTCAAGTCACACTCCTGGGATTGTTGGATTGGATCTACTGGTACAAAATAAAGATCATCACCAGGTGTAATGAGAAAACAAATGCTGAAAGTTTTCCCCAAATGTGTTTGGTAGCAACAAATAATAGACAGCATCTAGTTATCTCTGTGGAACCAAATGACACCAGTGGAACATTGTTCCTTTTTCATCCAAAGTCCTATTTTAAAAGAATTGTTGACACAATGCATCGCTATGATGGTAGCAAAATGAATACGATGAAAGTGATGTACAAAATGCAAAAAGTCTAGGTTATGCACTTTTGATCTCTCATGTCATACCAATCTATTGCTATTGCTACATCACTCTGAAACCTTAATTAGATTCCCAGAGGAATTCCAATTTTTAAGTGCAAATGCATGATGGCACAGTGGTTAACACTGTGGCCTCAGAGCAATAAAGTTATGGGTTTGGATCCAGTGCCAGGTCCTTTCTGTGTGGTGTTTGTGTGTTCTCCCTATGTCGTAGATATCCTTTTGGGGTTTTCTCCCACCATCATAAAGACAAGCATGTTAGGATTAATACTCCTGGCTTTGCCCCTAAGCAAGAAATAGGAAGAAATAAAATGGAGTTAGTCTCCGGTTTCTGCAGCTGCTTGCTACTCCTGTGTAATAGGATGGTTTGAAAACAGAGAACAAATTGTATTGTATGTATGTACAATGAAAACTGATTAAAGCATCTCCTTCTGAAAAGAACCTTTTATTGCGTGCTCAGGTGTTTTGCTTCATCCACGCATTTTATTACACATTACTGAATAGTCATTAATCACTACTTTGACAGAATAATGATACTTTGAGGTGGATAAAACATTGACCTTGGAAACCTTGCTATGGGTTAAGGTTGGGGTTGCAGATGACCAATTACATGCCTAATAGTTATCATTACCAGTTGCATCTATAATTATGGCAATAAGATGACATTTATGGCCATGTAATATCATGTGTCCATCAACCAAATTCAGTCATTGAACAAAACATGTTACTGCATGACCACTATGTCTTTCATGAATGTGGTGTCATTTGGTTTAATGACATTTGTGCCTATTGATTTTCACTGTCATCAGAAAAATATGGATGTCAGACTTCATTGGTAATTACCCACTAAAGCCAATTGGAAAGTCTGAATGGATCATTGTCCCTAAATGACCTTGGTCAAGACCAAATCTATTTTTTTAAGCTGTCTCGGCTGACAATCTGTAAATGATATCCACTGACATGCCCATATGACCTTTGGGGACCTTATCCCTCCGTCCCCGATGGAAAAACATTGTCATGGCTCTATTTGATGAAAATACTTTATTTTTCTTTTCTGGGAAATGGATGGGGAAGGCAGTCTTGTATGGTTGTGTGTGTGTGTGTGTGTGTGTGTGTGTGAGGGTAACAGATGGCATTTACCTTGCAGATGCCCTGTCTTTGCTGGCACCTGTTCCATTCCTATCTCAGATCACCCCTGGGCTGGTGCAGGTAGATTTGTGGTTGGCTTCCGAGCATGTTAAATTTTACATTTGCCCTCTGCCTTCAAAACCGCTTTCAGCCCTCAATTCATTCGATTTTGACTCCATTTTAAATTCTTTAAGTTTTTTGTAAGAAATGCTGCTGTGTGGGACAGTAAAAGCAAGATTGTGATGCGTATTTATGCCCCAATATCCATTTTATATTCATATGATCCAGTGTCAGGTAAAGAATTGCAAAATTGTAATATTTTACAATTAACCTAGGATCTGGCCCAGTGTCATTGTCCCAGTGTTGGAGAGGTTTTATCATTGACTGACAGTTGATCTTGGCAGCCAGAGTCTGTGTTTATGCATGCATGTGATCGGTGTGTCCGGGGGTGGGTTTGTGTGGCTGAAGGTGGATATACGTCATTGTTGGAGGAACAAAGACATGTGTGTGAATCACTCAGGCGAAGCAGGTAGTGTTGAGGGCTCGCTGAGCTGAACTCAGATCCTGAGGCTGTTCCAGGGAGCTATCCTAAAAGAGACTGGCTTTGGTTTTGAACACAAATGTGTTCTAATCAATACCAGAGATGCTTCAGAGGGTTGGGGCTGGGGTCAATAATGCAACTGTTCTTGCATACGATCATTCTCTTTATGACTACTGTCAGCTCTCCAGTTAACATGGAATACATTGCTCAAACTATTCTCATCATCACTGGGTTTTTAAGAATAGGGATGTGGAATACCAATGCCCCAAATCTCTGCTTATATCCCCTTTCCATATGCCTTCCATAACAGGTGGATAAGATGAAGCCTTTCCTCATTATCCTTATAAATTCTTTATAAACCTATAACAATATGCCACAAATATCTTGTTTGGTTGATTGGTTGATTTTATCTATTTTGAATATCTTCAAATAACAAAATAAAATATGTTGGCGGAAATACAAAAGTAATGGAAGTAATGGTGAACATATTTTCCGAACTCTGTAACAACACAAATGATAATGAGTCCATGTGTGAAAATTGTGCCGGATGAAGCAAATACCTTTTCTGGTCCTACTCTATTTTTATACATTATTATTCAAATCGTACAAAAACAAAACTTTCAAAACAAAACAAAAAATAAAAACCAATAATGCATAGAAACAGAAATGGACAAATTGTACAAGCTGAACAAGGTATCTTGCGCATCCTGTACCATGTCATGTTATTTCAATCGGCCTCTTTATGCATCCATCCTATTTCTGTTCAATATGTTATTTTTAAAGATGAGTTTAAGCTTACTTAATGATTTACATGTCTTAATTTCTTCACTAAAGCTATTCCATAGATTAATTCATTTGACTGTGGTAAAATGAAGTTTTGCATTTTTCCTCACTAGGTATTTATTGATCATACATGTTCCTCTGACCTTGTGTTTACTTTCCTCAGTTGGAACAACTTTTGGATACTGTCTGATGACTGCTGATTTTTTACTCTGTACATAGTTTGAATTGTCATGAAGCTAAGCAAATCCTTATATTTTAGTGCTCTGAGTTTGATGAGTGGGTTTGTAGATTCTCCGTAAGACGTTTTGTTTGTAATTCTTATGGCTCTTTTTTTGAAGGATGAAGATTGGATCTGTATTTGTTTTCTATTTGATCCACTAGACTTCCACCCACTGGCTGATGTATGGCAGCATGAAGGAACAATTCAAGATATATAGTGATGGATGAGGTAGATCTTTGACTATACGATATGATTGACTTTGATACTTTGGTTTTAATATACTTTATATGTGGATTCCAATGTAATGTAATTTATATCATAATTATATGTATATATAATTCATATACTCTGAGAAATGTTATCTCTGATGCTCTTTCAATTTCCACATTAATTACCATGAACTTCTTATTTGAGTTTTTTTGTCAATTCCCGATTATCACTATGTATGTTGTTTTGCTACATTAAGTATTTTGAGTATTTGTTTGAATGAAACCAACACTTTAGCCTCTTCAATGCATTTACTATAGCATCCAAAAGTTCTTTCAAATTGTGTCCAAAGCAAAGTAAGTTTATGTCTTTTGCAAGTAATATCTTGTAATATCTTGTTTTCCTTGTTTTGGAAACTTTACATATTTTTTTATGTACAAAATAAAAAACAATGGCCAAAACACTGAGCCTTGAGGAACCCCACACTTAAGTTTCATTAGTTGTGATTCAGTTATTAATTTGCACATATTATAAGTAAATTGGTACCTATTGATTAGGCAACTGATACTCCTCTGATTCCATATTTTTTATATTTCTTAATAATAAGTTATGATCCACCATGTCAAATGCTTTTTCTTTAAAAAAATCCAAGAATAATCTACAGCATAATCTTTATATTCTATAACGTTTGGATTCGTTTCCACAAATTCAATGAGTGCAAATGATTTGTTCCTGTGATGTTCCAATGATGTTCGACCAGTACATTATGTTTTGTCATAAAGTCGCGCAACCTTGAATGAAGTGTTTTTCCAGCATTTTAGAGAACTGTGAAAGCAAAGAAACAGGTCTCTATTTGGAGAATATGTGTCTATCTCCAGCCTTGTGTATTAATATGACATTAGCTGTTTTCATTTTACATGGAAAACAGAGATTGACTTCATATGTATGTAAGAGGTTTCACAACACACTCAATAATATTGTAAACTAGCAACATTTCATTACCGTCGCTATCTGTTGACCTCTTAATCTTAAATCCTTCTTTTTTGTTAACTCAAGGAGTTCTTCTAATCAAAAATTTAAAAGATACAATGCTGTAGATACTTCAAATTTCAAAATTCAAGATGTTTATTGACACTCCCGTTAATCAAACGTAGTCGTGTGAAATTCGTTGGATGGGTGACTCCATTAAAGAAACATGAGATGAAGATAAAATAAGGTAAAATGGAGATGGATATAAGCCAGTATATTTAAAAGAATAGGTATCAAATAAATATAAGAGAAGATATCTATCAATCAGTATAAAGTGTGTGCGTGTATATGTGTGTGTGTGTGTGTGTGTGTGTGTATACATACACACACACACACATCTATACACACACACATACATATACAGAGAC